>JAANDG010000314.1:0-168066 GCA_036852015.1 Pelodera strongyloides
TCTTTACCCTAGCTTTTGTAATTGTGTGTGTCCCGCGGGACACAAGGCTACGGTCAAGAATTTGGATAAAATTCTAAGCATTATATTGATTTATTCCTTCTAATTAAAAGCTTTGCTTCATAAGGATTTTATTGGAAGAAAATACCATCATCTATCGATAAGAAGAGAGAAATCCTACACTTAGTAGTTAATTAACCTGGCCTACATTGGCCTTATTTGTAATCGTTCGTGGTCAGTGTCGAGAAACTGTCGATTCGGTGGCCGTGTGCCACGATGGTGCCTAGTGCACAGTAGGCTTAGCCCTAGTAGCTAGCCATATTGGGGAATTACTGTAAGACCCCTCAGTCGTGCCGAGAGCACTTAGGATGAGCCGAGAGCGATAGTCCTTGTTTTATTATTGTATGTATTCTGGGCCTAGTCCCAAGTGAACGTTTGCCTTACTAATATAATAAATAGTTATATCGCTCTCCCAGTGTCTTTATATACCAGGCCTCAGGCTACGGAGCGGAACATCTACGCAAGCACTGTTCCGTTTCTTCATGGTGCCCCGTAAATCGAAAACCGAACCGGTGACGCATTATCAAATATACTATTTGTTTCTCAATATCGGCACCGATCCGTACTTTATGGTGCCCAAGAAATCCAAAAGTGAATCGGTGATCTACATACCAAAATAATCAAAATCGGCAATGTTCCGTTCATACATACGTTGCCCAAATTCAAAAAATCCAATTACATTCGGTGATCCAATCAAATAAATACGAATGCAGCCAGCACTGCCATAAAATCTTTATACAAATTATGATTCAAATTTTTAAATTCTCCGTCGAAGAACTGAAGAAAGAAGCACGTTTGGAGTCGATCGAGGATCTTCAGAAGACATTGAAAATAGCAACGGCTTTCCAACACACATCCTGAAAATAAAAATCCTTGAAATTCTGGCTAAACAGCTTGAAAAACTGATGATATCTCACGTTATGTGATGCAATAGGTGACAACTCTGAATCGACCGAAATTGAAGTGACAAATCCTCACAAAAGGTGCGTCCAAATAATTGAAAATTTTTAAAAATGATCTACCTCGCCGAGCAGGGACCGGAAACTTGTGGAACACGATGCCGAGAACATGGGCCTCGAGGAGCAGGACGTGGATGGACGAGCTGTCTACGCCAGCCTGGAGACACCCGGACCTGAAACGGAAGAAGAATCAAGTCTCAGAACATAAGAAGAAAATCATTGCTCAAATACCGTACATTTGGGCACAATCAAAATCGCGAAAAAAATCCATGGAAATGCTCCTTAAAAGGCGAATTCAAATCCAAAAGAAGGAAATTAATGTAATGAAATGTCAAATTCATAATTCACTGAAAGAGAAATGCCCACCGGGGATGTACATAAATCAACAAATAAAGTAGTCAAATCCTCAAATATCGTGAAAAAAAGTTTAAAAACGGCTTTTTAAAACGGAAAAAGTGAACAATTCATTACAGTAGAGGCTCGCGGCACTTATTCTTATTCTGTGCAAATTTATTTCTAAAATTCAGAATCGACGAAAGTAAACAGATTCCATTTGAAACCCCAAAGAAACTTTTACTATTTACTGATTTTAAGTAAAATAACGCAATTCAAAGCAGAACCAAAAAATTGCCAGCACAGAAGCTTGTGCGCTGCCCACATATAAGTGCACAATAAGAAAAGCTCATTCTTTATTCACACGAACATTGATTTGATTTGATTTTTTTTTTGCTTTCTAACCGTTGTAAACTAGTTCGCCGTCGATTCTACACAACATACTACGGTTGTGGCACCGGATGTCTATAGCAGTTTGTTACTTTTTAAAGCGAAATACGGTCGGTTTTTGAAACTACCCCGCGTCTTATACTTTCATATGCAAATGAGCATAAATAGAATAAAAAAAGACCCCAATAGACCCCACTTAGCATAACAGCATAAGAATGCAGATATTGAGATGCGTTTCGAAAACCGGCTGGTATTTCGTTTTAATTGAGCGATATCTTCCAAAGAAAGCAATTTTTTGGTTCTGCTTTGAATTGCGTATTTACTTAAATCAGTAAAATAGTAAAAGTTTCTTTGGGGTTTCAAAGGGAATCTGTTTACTTTCGTCGATTCTGAATTTTAGAAATAAATTTGCACAGAATAAGAATAAGTGCCGCGAGCCTCTACTGTAATGAATTGTTCACTTTTTGCCGTTTATAAAAAAGAACCAAAAACACCCACTTTAAACTCTTTTTCACGATATAAAAATTGGTCTCTTTTTGCAGATATTTTTTCTAAATATCCGAAATAGCAACTTTATAAGAGATAACTAGACCATATTCAAGCCAAGGCCTCCTTTAGTACTAGCTGACACAATAGTTCCAAAACTGTATGAAACCCAAAAATGAAACACCTACTAGTCTATACGTGATGTCCTACAAAATACCTAAATGGCCGTTTCAATTTCAGCATACTGCGAGAAACTACAATATGAATATGACCAAAAACATGCCCACAAGAACCCTTTGAACAATATGCTATGCAAAATTGGAAGAATTTGTTAGCAAGTGAAAAACCTCAGCGTCACCGTCACACCAGAACCAAAAAATCTGGGTTTTGAAGGAGTTGAAACTAAAACCCCAGTAGCGTATGTGTATGTCAAAACAGAAGAATCTCAAGGAGCAGAGCACGAAGTAGGAAGTAGGAATCCGATATTGCCTTCCAATCAAGGCTTTTTCTTATTTGTTCCTAGGGGCAATCGCATGTACGCTAATCATCTAGTGACTGGTGACTGGTGACAGTGGTGGCTGGTTCGCGACCGTTTGATGACCAGTTGAAAACTGTTTTTGATAAGGATTTGGTCAAAAGCTGGTCATGAAGAGGTCACGATATGGGCTGGCCTACAAAAAAAAACTGTGCACCTGCACTAGATAGGTTCACCCACTACTCTCCACGCGTTAATTTCCCAATCCAATGTCATGTAAGATTGAGGAAACTCCACAGTTTTACATAATAGGGAAACCATGGAAATAGGGAATACTTATCAAACGTCTGTGACGTAGTTGAAAATCTTTACGATTGAAAACACGCGTCGTTCTTTTACATGAGAATATTCTTATTGAGCTGCGGCACTCCATTATACCCGAAGCGGAACAATGATTCTAATATAACTTGCGCAACGTGAGTTCAACTCACAGTAGAGTTACTTTCTTATACGGCTTATACGATTGCAAGTTTATATGAAGCTCCCCAAACGTGATCCAAGGTTTACGTAATAAAAAAAGATGCGCAAAGCCATGACCTACTTAAACCAAACCCCTGAAACGTACAATTTTTTTTTCGTATCGTGCGCGGTGCATCTAAATAAACGTATTCCTATTTTTTTTTGTCACAATGTCGGAAACGAAATCAATACTACGTTTCAAGGATTTGGTGCAAGATGGTAGCTTTTCGCAACTTCAAAATAAGTCTCTCCGTACCTTAATAATATAGACAATACGTTTCCGACGTTTCATATAAGTATGCCCCTTTTTGTGAGGCTTTGAATTTGAAGTATCGCTTGTGCAGTATTGGAAAGTCGCCTCAGGCGGAGATAGCCGTGTGGTTTAGTAATAAAATAAGACACTACTACGTGAGGGATCATATTCAAAAAACAAAATTCATTTCACGAATTCTCGAGTTTCTCGAGGTGAACAAATCAACAAAAGAAAAGGAACAGTGAAAAGGTGACTACGGGAAGTAAATTTTATGTATGATCATTAATATTTACTACGATTACAATTAGTATATGTACCAAATCATATGAAAATGGGAATCATATATTTAATCATATATTTTCTATTTCACTTGAACATTCATTACCACATAGGGCTGATCATAGTCAGCGTGTGCACAAAGAACGGTCAATGTCTTTTCGCGCCCGCGTTGTGTCCCGCATGAGAAGAGAACCCTATATAACCAACAGCCACATCATGTTTCACCAATAGGCGCAATTTTGTTGCATCAGAGAAAGTCGTGTCTAGAAATCATGCAAGCATACAGGCATATACAAACTTAGCACAGCATTGAAAGTTTACAATAGTTTTCTTCAATGTAGACCGATTATGATAATTTTTTTTGGAGAATGTAAAGAAACCCCCGGTTTGAGGTTCTGGAAGGTATTTGGTTAGTTTAGTTGATAAGTTGGGCACTGATTTAATTAAATACCCTCCCTTTGTGCGTTTGACCCCCGATAAAGAACCAAAAAGAGCTAGCTCGCTGCGCGAGCTAGCTCCGAAAAATAAGAAGTAATAATAAAGTTACTATTCTTATTACATTCATTGCTACTTTTGTTCTCACATAAACGCACATCAATTTTCGAAACGTACACGGAACACAAAGAACGGGTTGAGCGATTCACATGAGTGACTCATGCCGCGCGGTTCACGGGTCAACCCGGTTCACACGTGAACCGCCTAGGCGATTCAACGAGAGAGTGACTCATGAGCCAACCCGGGGTGAGTGACCCACGTGAATCATTTCCAATTTACGGATCTTTCGTCAAGTAAATGTAAATAAGTACAATTGTAAACGGTAGAGGGCAATTATTCTCGTATGGAACATACTAAATATTATCGAGAAGCTTAAGGTAACATAGGTAACCCGTCGGTTTTTCTTTGTGACTTTCGGCTCTGACCCGGTGTCGCCTCTTTTTCGCAAGGCCGGTCCGGGTCAACCCGAACCCGCCTTTTCACAAAACCAAAAGTTTGCAAAAACTTGCGTTTTCTTAGAACTTGACAATGGAGCTCCACCAAAGCATTCGCGCAATTGAGATGGCCAGCAGAGGAAAGGGAGGTGCGTATTGTGGTTTAATTGGCTTATTGGTGAATACATCCACGGGAATTCTTATATCGCAATTTTTCAAGCTCGGAGAACCGTAGACCAAAGTTGGGCACTTTCTGCTATGCCAAGTCTCTTCGGCTACCCTGCATCATTGACTCACGGGTACCTATGACAACTAAGTGTTTCTCAATTCGGATAATTTTCAGGAATGGGAGGTAAGGGAGGTAAAATGGGCGGCAACTCGCACGAGCGCAATGGCGGAATGGGCGGAGGCAAATTCGGAAACGGAAACGGCAAGGGAAAGGGAGAGCAGAGAGGTTAATTATCCTATCACAAACCAGTGTGGACCTTCATAAGCGATGACTGTGATACTCAACCGCGGGATTTTTCATGATTTTTTTCTGTGAATAAAAGCATTATATCAGTAAGCAATGTGTCTCTCCTTTTCGCGTAATGTGTAACTTTGTATCTTTGCATTTTTGTTCATGCATGCATCAAAACAACTGTTCCAATCACTAGTGTTTTGTCACTAAAGGCATAATATATAGAGAAAATATGTTTCGACGACTGGGCCGTTTTCAAGGATCATCAAAAAGGTACAGGTATTGACTGGTAAACAGTTTTTGATGGATTTCCTTACTCCCGGCTCCTGGTCATGCTTCCTGAATGATGTCCTTCTTCTTGGACCAAAGTTAATTAGTCCTAAAGGAGAAAAAACTAACAGGCTTACTTTCACCTTTTTGGTCGCCTCCCGTGTTAAAAGCGTCTTCTGTAAAAAGGTACTCGTACCTTTTTGGGAATGTTGGTGAAACCAGATCAGCTTTTGACTGAAGTACCTTCGGCCTCTGAAGGATCATCCATATTGGGAAACATGCCTTATCCCGGCTCCTGGTCAACTTCCTGAATGATGTCCTTCTTCTTGGACCAAAGGTCCTCTAACAACGGTCGAATCGTAGGTATCGGGGAAGATCAGCGACAGCATATCCAACACTTTCACTCCATCCGTGGGAATCTTCCTGCGATGCATGGTGATTTCCAGTCGCTCAATCAAATCCTCCTTGTTGGCCTTTGATGTATCGAACATCCGAATCCGAAACAATAGTAACACCCATCGTGTTCTAAACGCCGGTGGTTTGGTCGACGTCGTCTTGTGATGCGCTTGTAACGACACAGGGCAAAAAATTAGCTTAGCAGAATTCGCGATCGGGCACCGCAGTTGAACACTGGGTTCGCTGTAGTAGACCTGTTTCGCAGCCTCTCTATGCTTCTTAGCACTTTATTCTATTGTTCTTACAAAACACTTACGAAATCATGTATCGTACGGTGCAACAACCTGTAAAACTAGAATACCATGACAGAAGCTTGAGTCAGCGGTGAGCCCAAGACTATCATAACCCTAACAATCTACTGTATGAAAGTGTGTGTTTGAAATGGCGGTTATGTGATTTTTTTCCGTCAAGGCTACCATTCTGATGGTAATTCACATGAATGTTATACACAAAACACTAGCAGTTTTTTTAAGTGATCAGAAGGTAGAACAAAAAATACGGCAAAATATTTATTGATGCAAATTATCTGTGTATCATCATTGCTGAAATCCATTGGCAAAACCATTGGAATTGCCGGTTCCAAATCCATTTTCGTTTCCGAATCCGTTCCCTTGCGCATTGCCGAAGCCATTTCCTTGTCCGAATGCACTTCCCGTGTTATCATTTGTGTTTCGTCCGCCGTTTCCGAATCCATTTCCTGTTTCGTTTTCGCTTCCGAAACTGTTTCCGTTTCCACGAACACTGCCGCTGCTGGCCGTGTGCTGAACCTTTCTGTCCGTGTTTCCACCTTTCTGTCCCCCGTTTCCGAATCCGTTTCCAGTTTCCTTTCCAAAGCTGTCTCCATTTCCGAAACCGTTTCCAAAATTGTTTCCGTTTCCACGCTCGCTGCCGCTGCTGGCCGTGAAACCCATTTTGTCCGCCGTTTCCAAATCCGTTTCCGCTTCCGAATCCGTTATCATTTCCAAACCCGTTTCCGTTTTCAAATCCATTTCCGTTTGTGTTCCCAACTCTACTTCCGCCACTATTGGAAGAATCAGTTTTATTTCTCCTGCCGCTTCCAAAACCGTTTCCATTGCCAAATCCGTTATTCGTGCTGCTGCCGGAGTTACTTCTATTTCGCCGCAAGAACTCAAATCCATTCGTGAATCTTTGTCCATTCTCAAGAGAATTTCCATTATCAGCTGGAACTCCTTGTCCGTTGATTAGTTCAGTCTCTGGCTGTCCACTTCCTCGCTCTAAAGAATTAAAACAGTTTAATCTTTTATTTCCGGTAAAGAATTATCCCATGAGCAACCAATCGACTTAAGAAGTAGAAAAATATCAACAACGAATTTAAACTCACGGTTTGAAGCCTAAAATACGAATACACTAACATTTTGGAACAAGCTCTAATAAAATTATATTAAATACTCACCATATCCGGGTGCAGCAAGCGTCACAGCAGTGACTGAGAGCAGGAAGATTGAAACCGTGATTTTGCTCATGTTTAGCAAGTTTAGGAACTTCCGGCGTGATATGAATATGCCTGTGAATGATTGTGATAGTAGCTAGTCCAGTCCTTATATTGAATTATTTGATGCTGATCACAATATCATCCGCCTCTTTTGTTTAGCATGAAGTTTATTCAACTGCCTTTTGAGTTTATTCCCTAACACGGTGTGACTCATATGAAGGATACATATGAGGGCACACACGTGGGTTCACAAACTGAAGCTTCAAAGTGGCATAACAACCGCTATTTGAAACATATTCTAAATAACTGCACCTCCGTGTATTTTATGCAAAATATTATTAGAAACAAAATCGACCATAAGTCGACCACACGATAGAGATAATCTACCATAAATAACTACCATAAATAACTAGTAGAGCAGTTGACCAACGTACATTTCAATTTCAAACACCAGCTGTTCATCCCAAGTTTTGCGAAATTAAAACCGCTGTCAAGAAAAAATGTACCTGCCAAATTAAAACCGCTGTCAAGAAAAAAGTTGTAATAAAAAAAAAAAAAAGCTTGCGTTTTAAAGGTAAGTTTTGTGAAAAATAAAAACAAACAAATAAGTTTAGATGAGAAGAAAAACAATTTCAAATTTTAACCCCCCCCCCCCCCCCCCCCCCCCCCCCCCCCCCAAATAAACTTCCTTCAATATGGGATGCTCGTCGTGCGCTCAAAATCAGTAGATTCTCTGAGCGCTGGGCCGGCCGTTTGAATTCGCGCCAATTCGCGGGGCTGCTACGCAGCAGTGAACAATGGAAAGATTTATTAAATTTATTCTTGAAATTCTGTATCAGTGACACTCAGTCAGTGTTATTTGTCTAATATCCGTCGCCGTTCACTCAATTCCTTTTTTTGCTTCGTGATGGTCGGTTCTTGACCGGGGGCTTTAATTCAACTTATGGACCTTGCTGTGCGTATTCAGTCTCTCAATATTCTCAATTGGTTCCGGAAATTTTATTTGGCGTTAACTGTTTGGGTTGTTACTTCTCTTTTGGTTCTAAACACTGTTAGCATTTTTTTTGTTAAATAATAATAATAAGTTTGACTAAATAGTAGGTTTTATAAGCATTAACACCCTGACAGACCGTCACATTAGCACCATGACAGGCATAAAGACAACCTAGAGTTCGTAGCCTTTGTTCTACGACTTCGCTTAAAAATTAGATTGTAGAACTGATACTATGGCTAGGCCATAAACTTATTGACGTAAATTAGAAGGTAGACCAAGTAGAAGGTACTGCACCTGCTTGGATCACTGGATAGAGCTTTGAAAAGCACTGCAGTCTAACTACCTTTGCAAACTTCTGTTCACCGCTATGCTATACCCTTAATAGTTCATGCTAATTGAACCTGATCTTTATCATGCTTTACATAGATCCTGATCACCTCAGTGAAACACGTGAAAACACATCGAATGAGTCATTTTCACAACGCTCTAATGGACGACCTCTCTTTTAATATCTGTGTAAACTGTAAACGTCGCGCCAGTAGTGGGCGGAGCTTGACATCGGCGTCAACTTTTATATTTATAAACTGCGCCTGAAATTAAACAAAACAAGAGGCAGCACAACTTTCGATACGCATCAATTCAAGTTATAAATTCAAACATGCAAAGAATCGTCGCCTCACTTATTGTTCTTGCAGCTGTAGCGTTTGCCGGCCCAGGATTTGGTAGGTACCTTTTTTAGGATATATATATATATATATATATATATATATAATATGTATATATTAGTCGGATGTTAATGCTATAGACTTGTTTTTTTTAAACAAATGTAAATAATATACTCGAGGTTTTCAGTAAATTTAGCTGCTATATTCTCAGAAGTTAGGTTTTGAGCAAACAAATAGCACAGTTCAAGTTCAAACACATGAGGGCTTGTCATCCATATATGTTTGGGAATAGTCTCAAATCTTTTGTTGTGTGTCAATTTAGAAAGTATATTATATGCATATGATCATAATGTGTCCATTTGCTTATAATAATGGAAATTAGTTTTTCATAGTTCATACTACTTCGAAAAAAGCGTGTCGTGCCTCTCTAAACGTTCGATTTGGATGTTCAGGTGGTCCTGGTGGCCAAGGAGGTCCTGGTGGCCAAGGAGGTCGTGGTGGACCTGGTGGTCGTGGTGGACCTGGTGGTCGTGGTAGACACGGGCATGGTGACATGATGCCCTTCCTTCAAAATGTTTCCTCGGAAGCCAAGAGCGACTTCTTCAACATAATGAAGGATCGCAACCAGACGATTGCCCAGATTGAGACTGCGCAACAGGCTTGGGCCGACACCAATGGAGTCAGGGTGAGTTGAATACATAAGAAGACTATACAAAGGCTTTTGGCGCTTTCCCGGGAATTACTTAGCCGTTTCTCACATAAAACTATACCTTTGTTTATGAGCTCATAAAATACGCATAAAGTTGTGTGACCTAGTGATAAGTTATTCTTTTACGAGGTCCACAAAATACATAGACGTCTGACTAAATAACAGATATAATACCCTTCAAAAAAAAAAAAACAAAGAATCTTTCAGTCGATCTACGGCGAGTTCATGGCCAACATGACCGCCACTGAAACCGAGATGTTCAACAATGCCACATCTGCCGCTCAAGCAATTCCCTCTCAATTGCAACAACTCAAGACAATTAAGGACAACAAGGACCTTACCATTTCCGAGCAGATGGAGCAGTCCAGGGTAGGCATCCAAGAATTTATAGACATGTTCGAAAATAGTAGGATTACTCGTAGAAATGTTCTAATTATCTATCACGGCTGATAATCCGATAAACACGTGCTGTATATGTGTTTCAAAAGTTTGCAAAAACTTGCATTATCTTAGAACTTGACAATGGAGCTCCACCAAAGCATTCGCGCAATTGAGATGGCAACCAGAGGAAAGGGAGGTGAGCACTTTTTAATTGTCTTATTGGTGAACACATCCATGGGATATTGGGAGCACCAGGAATTTGCGTACTTTACTATCCCAAATCTCTACGGCTATCTTATCTCATGCACTCACGGGTACCCAATGACAACTGATTGTTTTTCAATTCGGCTAATTTTCAGGGATGGGAGGTAAGGGAGGCAAAATGGGCGGCGACTCGCACGAACACATGGGTGGAATGGGCGGAGGCAAATTCGGAAACGGCAAGGGAAAGGGAGAGCAGAGAGGTTAACCTATTCCAAACCAATGTTGGATCTTCATAAACGATGACTGTGATACTCAACCGCGGGACTTTTCATGATTTTTTTCTGTGAATAAAAGCATTATATCAATAAGCAATGTGTCTCACTTTTTCGCGTAAGATGATGTATCTTTGTACTAATAGATGCATCAAAACAATTGTTTCAACCACTAGCGTTTTAGCGGTTAAGGTAGATAAAATGTAGATAAAATATATCTTGACGTGGAATGTAGATAAAATATGTCTTGACGTGGTAAGGATCATCTTCGATATACACTAAGGTTCTCACCAAGAACAACAAATAAGTAATGTCTTATCAGTGTGCCATCCGCCCTATCCCAGTTCAATGTCCTTCATCCTCTTAGATCTTTTTACTGCACCTTTAGCAGCACCGTTTGCTTGGGGGCGGTTACAAGTTCATTGTCCATTACGTACTCCTCTAGTAACCCAAATATCGTGTGTTTTTCTAGTTTCGTGGTAACGTCTTGAGATGTTTAGCGGCATATGTAAATTACTTGGATCCATTTCGATACTGCGTCCGCGAACACAAACGAGTGGTCAGTGACTCCATGCATTGAACCAGCAAAATTAAGTACTACCGCAGCCAAACCGTACCTTACTCCTGGCTCCTGGCTAGTTGTTTCATCATTGTGCTCCTTGAATGATGTCCTTCTTCTTGTAACAATGGTCCATCACTAATTTAGTAAGATCCACAATCTTCAACCTTCAAACTCCGAGGCCTCTTTGACACCATCCATGACGACAGTTATCGGGGGACACCAGCGATAGCAGGTCCAACAATTGCTCTCCATGAGGGGTAATCTTCCGGTGATTTCTATTTGCTGAATCCAATCCTCCTGGTTGGCCATTGATGGATCGAACATCTGCATCCACAGCAATCGTATGCCCATCTTAAATTATCCGCGTTCTAAACGTCACTAAAACTGGTTCACAACCAAGGAAAAGAAGACTCCAGACACTTTCCGAGGACCAACAATAACAAGCAACAAACACAATCACAATCCAGTCATTCAATACTCGGCACTCAATACTGATCTAACCAATCCACCAACACTTGTTAGAAGTATATGCTTTATTAATATTAATAAATCAGAAGAATAGCAGAGATGAAGATACCAATTACAAATAAATTATTAGTATTTTATTATCATTATTGTGTTTGGTACCGACGGTGTTTGGTCGACGTCGTTTGGAGTTGGGCTGGTAGCGAGGGTGAACAATTTGCAGATGTCGTGATGGGACACATCAGTTGAACACTGGGATTCGCCGTAGAAGACTTGTTTCGCTCTCTTTCTCTACTTCTTATCATCGCTCCTCGCTTTATATCCATTTTCTTGTCATATCTGACTCTTAACAAATCATTTATCTTACGTTAACAACCTGTAAAACAAGAAAACCATGGCAGGGCTTGAGCCACAGGTTGAGCCTAAGACTAACAACCAGCCAAAACTAATAGTGAATGAACAAGAAAAAAATATCTTGAATTCAAGGATTTAAATACATGATGTGTCCATATCATTTGCGGAATTCCTCGAATTTACATGAACAAGAGTACTATAGGAAAGACTATTGGGGATTGCAAGTATGCCGAAAAATTTGTCTTGGAAAAATGAGTCTTGGAACGATTTTATAATTACTCATGTTATATATTCATTCTTAGTTCCAAAGTACGGTACCTCGTGTACATACTTGCAAGGGATTGTTGCATACTTGCAAACCCCATATGTGATTGAAATAGCAGTCACATGATTTTTTTCCATCAAGACGGCCAATTTTTTGGTTGAAAACATTCTGATGGTAGTTCCATCTGAATTTTATACACAAAAAACACTAGCACTTTTTTATGTCAGAACTACGTAATTTCCGCAAACCATCTAGTTGATTGGGTAGACAAATTTTTCTAATATCTTCTTTTTGATTTCTTCTCCCTTCTTTCTTCCTTATACCATATAGTTTGGTCAAATAAAATTGAACTTTAAACTACGCGTCTAATTGCCTTCATTGATAATATAGCCACGGGTGTTTCATTGACTAGCCCAGTAACACACACACCTGGTTCTTTTTTCTTTAATCCTCTCAAAATTTCACTATTATTTTATATTTACTTTGTTTAATTTATTATTTAATTAACAGTTATTTTATACTTGGTAAGCTGTGGCATCACACTGATGATGACCCCTCCACAGCTTGCCATAAAATCCCGTCTGTGACTTTGGGGTCGAAACGGGTTACCTGGGTATTACCGGGTACTTTCGTATAATTTTCTTTTTTCACACTTTCTTTTAGTTGTTTCTCATAGTTTAATTTTAATTCTTTACTAGTTATACTTTTCGTTTATTAACAGGAGACCATAGAACGAAAACTTTTATTGAGCACTAATTATCTGTGTATCATCATTGCTGAAATCCATTGGCAAAACCATTGGAGTTTCCGGTTCCGAACCCATTTTCATATCCGAATCCGTTAACTTGCCCGTTGCCGAAGCCATTCCCTTGTCCGGCTGCACTCCCCGTATTATCATTTGCGTTTCCGAATCCGTTTCCGGTTTCATTTTCGTTGCCAACATTGTTTCCGTTTCCACGAACACTGCCGCTGCTGCCCGTGTAACCTTTCTGTCCGCCGTTTCCAGCTTCCTTTCCAAAGCTGTCTCCATTTCCGAACCAGTTTCCAAAATTGCTTCCGTTTCCACGCTCGCTGCCGCTACTGGCCGTGAAACCATTTTGTCCGCCGTTTCCAAAACTGTTTTCGCTGCCGAATCCGTTATCATTTCCAAAACCGTTTCCGTTTTTTCCGTTTGTGTTCCCAACTCTACTTCCGCCACTGTTGGTAGAATCAGTTTTATTACTCCTGCCGCTTCCAAAACCGTTTCCATTGCCAAATCCGTTATTCGTGAAGCTGAGCGTGCAATTGGTAAAAAAAATATGCCAATGTTCCTAAGAATTTGAAAAGAGATTGATCCAGAAGTATCAGTTTGCTTGCTATATTGGATCAACTGGACAGGAGCTCCTTGATACATTTTTTGGTACGCATTTGGATAACCCTGTTTAAAGGAGGAGGCTCACGAGGTCTAAGTTACAACTCTATAAAAATTCTTTACCCTAGCTTTTGTAATTGTGTGTGTCCCGCGGGCACAAAGGCTACGGTCAAGAATTTGGATAAAATTCTAAGCATTATATTGATTTATTCCTTCTAATTAAAAGCTTTTGCTTCATAAGGCATATTTATTGGAAGAAAATACCATCATCTATCGATAAGAAGAGAGAAATCCTACACTTAGTAGTTAATTAACTAGATATGGTGCTGCTATTGGAGATTACCTATTAAATTATGACATTGGCCTTATTTGTAAACGAAAGAGGAACGTCGTTCTCTCTATTTTCGTTACATTATTGGTCAGTCAAAATCCTACAAATTGTCGAGAAACTGTCGATTCGGTGGTTACTAATTGTTGTATTTGTTACCGTGTCAACTAATTCAAATTCCCGCCACGATGGTGCCTAGTGCACAGTAGGCTTAGCCCTAGTAGCTAGCCATAGGCTTAGCCCTAGTAGCTAGCCATATTGGGGCAATTACTGTAAGACCCCTCAGTCGTGCCGAGAGCACTTAGGATGAGCCGAGAGCGATAGTCCTTGTTTTATTATTGTATGTATTCTGGGCCTAGTCCCAAGTGAACGTTTGCCTTACTAATATAATAAATAGTTATATCGCTCTCCCAGTGTCTTTATATACCAGGCCTCAGGCTACGGAGCGGAACATCTACGCAAGCACTGTTCCGTTTCTTCATGGTGCCCCGTAAATCGAAAACCGAACCGGTGACGCATTATCAAATATACTATTTGTTTCTCAATATCGGCACCGATCCGTACTTTATGGTGCCCAAGAAATCCAAAAGTGAATCGGTGATCTACATACCAAAATAATCAAAATCGGCAATGTTCCGTTCATACATACGTTGCCCAAATTCAAAAAATCCAATTACATTCGGTGATCCAATCAAATAAATACGAATGCAGCCAGCACTGCCATAAAATCTTTATACAAATTATGATTCAAATTTTTAAATTCTCCGTCGAAGAACTGAAGAAAGAAGCACGTTTGGAGTCGATCGAGGATCTTCAGAAGACATTGAAAATAGCAACGGCTTTCCAACACACATCCTGAAAATAAAAATCCTTGAAATTCTGGCTAAACAGCTTGAAAAACTGATGATATCTCACGTTATGTGATGCAATAGGTGACAACTCTGAATCGACCGAAATTGAAGTGACAAATCCTCACAAAAGGTGCGTCCAAATAATTGAAAATTTTTAAAAATGATCTACCTCGCCGAGCAGGGACCGGAAACTTGTGGAACACGATGCCGAGAACATGGGCCTCGAGGAGCAGGACGTGGATGGACGAGCTGTCTACGCCAGCCTGGAGACACCCGGACCTGAAACGGAAGAAGAATCAAGTCTCAGAACATAAGAAGAAAATCATTGCTCAAATACCGTACATTTGGGCACAATCAAAATCGCGAAAAAAAAATCCATGGAAATGCTCCTTAAAAGGCGAATTCAAATCCAAAAGAAGGAAATTAATGTAATGAAATGTCAAATTCATAATTCACTGAAAGAGAAATGCCCACCGGGGATGTACATAAATCAACAAATAAAGTAGTCAAATCCTCAAATATCGTGAAAAAGAGTTTAAAGTGGGTGTTTTTGGTTCTTTTTTATAAACGGCAAAAAGTGAACAATTCATTACAGTAGAGGCTCGCGGCACTTATTCTTATTCTGTGCAAATTTATTTCTAAAATTCAGAATCGACGAAAGTAAACAGATTCCCTTTGAAACCCCAAAGAAACTTTTACTATTTTACTGATTTTAAGTAAAATAACGCAATTCAAAGCAGAACCAAAAAATTGCCAGCACAGAAGCTTGTGCGCTGCCCACATATAAGTGCACAATAAGAAAAGCTCATTCTTTATTCACACGAACATTGATTTGATTTGATTTTTTTTTGCTTTCTAACCGTTGTAAACTAGTTCGCCGTCGATTCTACACAACATACTACGGTTGTGGCACCGGATGTCTATAGCAGTTTGTTATCTTTTTTAAAGCGAAATACCGGTCGGTTTTTGAAACGTACCCCTGCGTTCTTATACTTCATATGCAAATGAGCATAAATTAGAATAAAAAATAGACCCCAATAGACCCCACTTAGCATAACAGCATAAGAATGCAGATACTTGAGATGCGTTTCGAAAACCGGCTGGTATTTCGTTTTTAATTGAGCGATATCTTCCAAAGAAAGCAATTTTTTTGGTTCTGCTTTGAATTGCGTTATTTTACTTAAAATCAGTAAAATAGTAAAAGTTTCTTTGGGGTTTCAAAGGGAATCTGTTTACTTTCGTCGATTCTGAATTTTAGAAATAAATTTGCACAGAATAAGAATAAGTGCCGCGAGCCTCTACTGTAATGAATTGTTCACTTTTTGCCGTTTATAAAAAAGAACCAAAAACACCCACTTTAAACTCTTTTTCACGATATAAAAATTGGTCTCTTTTTGCAGATATTTTTTCTAAATATCCGAAATAGCAACTTTATAAGAAGATAACTAGACCATATTCAAGCCAAGGCCTCCTTTAGTACTAGGCTGACACAATAGTTCCAAAACTGTATGAAACCCAAAAATGAAACACCTACTAGTCTATACGTGATGTCCTACAAAATACCTAAATGGCCGTTTCAATTTCAGCATACTGCGAGAAACTACAATATGAATATGACCAAAAACATGCCCACAAGAACCCTTTGAACAATATGCAAATATGCTATGCAAAATTGGAAGAATTTGTTAGCAAGTGAAAAACCTCAGCGTCACCGTCACACCAGAACCAAAAAATCTGGGTTTTGAAGGAGTTGAAACTAAAACCCCAGTAGCGTATGTGTATGTCAAAACTGAAGAATCTCAAGGAGCAGAGCACGAAGTAGGAAGTAGGAATCCGATATTGCCTTCCAATCAAGGCTTTTTCTTATTTGTTCCTAGGGGCAATCGCATGTACGCTAATCATCTAGTGACTGGTGACTGGTGACAGTGGTGGCTGGTTCGCGACCGTTTGATGACCAGTTGAAAACTGTTTTTGATAAGGATTTGGTCAAAAGCTGGTCATGAAGAGGTCACGATATGGGCTGGCCTACAAAAAAACTGTGTACCTGCACTAGATAGGTTCACCCACTACTCAGTCCACGCGTTAATTTCCCAATCCAATGTCATGTAAGATTGAGGAAACTCCACAGTTTTACATAATAGGGAAACCATGGAAATAGGGAATACTTATCAAACGTCTGTGACGTAGTTGAAAATCTTTACGATTGAAAACACGCGTCGTTCTTTTACATGAGAATATTCTTATTTGAGCTGCGGCACTCCATTATACCCGAAGCGGAACAACTGATTCTAATATAACTTGCGCAACGTGAGTTCCAACTCACAGTAGAGTTACTTTCTTATACGGCTTATACGATTGCAAGTTTATATGAAGCTCCCCAAACGTGATCCAAGGTTTACGTAATAAAAAAAGATGCGCAAAGCCATGACCTACTTAAACCAAACCCCTGAAACGTACAATTTTTTTTTCGTATCGTGCGCGGTGCATCTAAATAAAAGTATTCCTATTTTTTTTTGTCACAATGTCGGAAACGAAATCAATACTACGTTTCAAGGATTTGGTGCAAGATGGTAGCTTTTCGCAACTTCAAAATAAGTCTCTCCGTACCTTAATAATATAGACAATACGTTTCCGACGTTTCATATAAGTATGCCCCTTTTTGTGAGGCTTTGAATTTGAAGTATCGCTTGTGCAGTATTGGAAAGTCGCCTCAGGCGGAGATAGCCGTGTGGTTTAGTAATAAAATAAGACACTACTACGTGAGGGATCATATTCAAAAAACAAAATTCATTTCACGAATTCTCGAGTTTCTCGAGGTGAACAAATCAACAAAATAAAAGGAACATATGCAGTGAAAAGGTGAGTACGGGAAGTAAATTTTATGTATGTTCATTAATATTTACTACGATTACAATTAGTATATGTACCAAATCATATGAAAATGGGAAACCTTTAATCATATATTTTCTATTTCACTTGAACATTCATTACCACATAGGGCTGATCATAGTCAGCGTGTGCACAAAGAACGGTCAATGTCTTTTCGCGCCCGCGTTGTGTCCCGCATGAGAAGAGAACCCTATATAACCAACAGCCACATCATGTTTCACCAATAGGCGCAATTTTGTTGCATCAGAGAAAGTCGTGTCCAGAAATCATGCAAGCATACAGGCATATACAAACTTAGCACAGCATTGAAAGTTTACAATAGTTTTCTTCAATGTAGACCGATTATGATAATTTTTTTTGGAGAATGTAAAGAAACCCCCGGTTTGAGGTTCTGGAAGGTATTTGGTTAGTTTAGTTGATAAGTTGGGCACTGATTTAATTAAATACCCTCCCTTTGTGCGTTTGACCCCCGATAAAGAACCAAAAAGAGCTAGCTCGCTGCGCGAGCTAGCTCCGAAAAATAAGAAGTAATAATAAAGTTACTATTCTTATTTCATTCATTGCTACTTTTGTTCTCACATAAACGCACATCAATTTTCGAAACGTACACGGAACACAAAGAACGACCAGATTAGTGCGCGCCCGCAATATACCTCGCAAGAGAAAGAGTCGCTATATTATATAGGCTGTCGCGCAGCAAAACACCTGTCGTTTTGCTAGCAAGCTGTTGGTCTGCCAAAAACCTTGTCCACATACCCAGCCATATATACAAGAAAAAACTTGGGACGACGCTCAAAATTTAAAGTAGTTTCCTTCAAACATAACTGATTTCAAATATTCTTTTTGGAGAAGCTAAAACAAGTTAGCGGAATATGTATTAGAATGCTACCCGGTAGTTTAGTCGAATGATTGTCTAGGTATTTAATTAAACACCCCCTCTTTGCACGTTTGACCCCCGATGAAGAACCAAAAAGAGCTAGCTCGCTGCGCTCGCTAGCTCCGATACTGGTTCGTAAACAAAAATTCAGGACCGCAAAATCAACAAAATATGTATATGAAGCATGAACAAGATCACAAATGAATAAATTACACACAAATTCTCACCCGATTCCAAACCACTCGAGAACAAGACGCCGCGGAAGAGACGCAGTTGAAGAAGGAGCGAGGATCCCAGCCCGACCGCCCGACGACTGCCAGCACGAAAACAAGCCTAAATGTACATATTCAAAATGAACGAAATCCGTTCCTTGAACGTTTGACGGGGTATTAAATAGGATACAAACTTTTTTTTTTTCAAAAATCCTCAGTATTGAGAAATAAATTGATTATCTAATGGGTAAAAGTACCCAACAAAGAAATCCCGAGAAAGGCAATTACATAGTAATTAGCCAAATCCATAGACGGTGATAGTCAATAAACAAATCAAATTTTACTGAAACAAAATAAGAACCGTGAAAAAATAGCATGACAAATCAGATACCTTATGAATCCAAAATGGGCGCCATCAAAACCCAGTGTTGAGTTGACAGAAAATGCATCGCATCAGCGGGCAACTCTAAATAGAAAATGTTGTACAAAACAAGCAACTACGGTTCGTAACCCCAAATGGAAGATAAAAAATGGAGGAATACCAAAAACAATGAAAATGTACGTAAAGACGTATTCCTACCTTTGAAGAAACGAAGACAGGCGGCTGGAGGACGAGCGAAGACCAGGCAGCCATCGGATGAGCCAGCATCACGAAGGATTGCATCTAAACTAAGTCTTAAAGTGAATCTCTCTGTTTCTTTCCTTGTAACCACTTGTAATTACACGGAATGTGAAATCCGCGTCGGCGGGAGGGCTGCCTAGTCATGCAGCATACAAATAACAAATATAAACAATAACAAATATGAAAACTTCACGACAAATGCGAAGAAAGTTGATTGCGTCATGCCAACAGCTGAGGAAAAGGGGCGGGTCCAACGATTGCCCACGAACGCACAATATTCGCGTGATACGCTACGCTAAATAACTCTGCACGAAACTAGCAGCAATGAGTTACGGTAGACACCGTGAGAAAGAGCAGAATCGCAGACCTGACCTCTCGCAAGGAATACTGTATCCGCCAAATTATTGAATTGAATCAAAGTGTGAACACCGTTGTTGGAGTAAAGAACAAAGCTCCGGCAACAAGGATCACGGTGATTCTAATATGATGAGAAATGTAAATATGAAATGAACTTAATTGAATCCGTTACGGCTAAATCCTTGTTATTTGATACTTTCTAGTTTCGGCCTCCCTTTGTATATTTGTTGCCCCCCGGAGTGTTGTGACGATTTCACAACCTTCGTATAGTTGCGTTACTAATTGTTGTATTTGTTACCGTAGTCAACTAATTCAAATTCCCGCCATTCTTGGCCCTTTGTCATAGGTGCACCTGCACATCACTTAGTAGTTAATTAACCTGGCCTACATTGGCCTTATTTGTAATCGTTCGTGGTCAGTGTCGAGAAACTGTCGATTCGGTGGCCGTGTGCCACGATGGTGCCTAGTGCACAGTAGGCTTAGCCCTAGTAGCTAGCCATATTGGGGCAATTACTGTAAGACCCCTCAGTCGTGCCGAGAGCACTTAGGATGAGCCGAGAGCGATAGTCCTTGTTTTATTATTGTATGTATTCTGGGCCTAGTCCCAAGTGAACGTTTGCCTTACTAATATAATAAATAGTTATATCGCTCTCCCAGTGTCTTTATATACCAGGCCTCAGGCTACGGAGCGGAACATCTACGCAAGCACTGTTCCGTTTCTTCAAATATAAACAAAATAGATTTTTATTGAAAAATGTTCAGGAATGGTGTTTGATGGTTGAATACATTACGTAATGCCAATTAGTCTTATGTAGGGTAATGTAGGTCAATTAGTGGTTCGGTTGACATTACATATTACGTCCGTTTTCGTTGCTGCCCTTTTTGTTCTCTACCCCATTGCCGACAACGTTTCCTTCATTTGGCATGCCGTTTCCGCTTCCGCTTGATGCTCCTGGTGCCTGTCCGTTGTTCTGTCCGCCTCGTCCTTGGCTTCCATTACTGTTGCCAGATCCATTACCTGCTTCGTTTTCACGATTTGCTCCGGCGCCGTCCTCAAGTCCATCTACGCTTGATGATCCCAATGCCTGACCGTTTTTGGAACCTCCACGTGGGGAGACATTTCCGTTGTTTCCATTGCTGTTACTAGATCCATTGCCTGTTTCGTTTCTACGACCTGCCAAAGCGCCGTTTCCGAATCCATTACCGTTCCCAAATCCTTTCTCTTCACCAGTTTCGACCGGTGTTGCTCCCTCATTGTTATAGCTTCCACTAGCCGTTTTCTTTCCTGCGCGGCTGTCTAAATTATAAACTAGAGCAAAACAAAAATCACATATTGTAGCTCATAGTTAATGAAGGTCGTTGTTCTTATTTTCATACTACTGTGGAGTTTCACTTTCATTTGAAGACAATGTTGAAATATGTACCACGTGACTAAGTTAAATTATAAACTGTTACCTGCTGTGGGAGCTGCGAAAACGTCAATGAGGACGATCAACATAAGAACTGCTGCAAACTTTTGCATTTTCGAACAGATCGACTTGTAAAAGAGCTTGCACTGAAGTGTGGTTTGTTGTTCTCCCTCTCCACGGTTCTCTTTTATGCAAACAAGCCGACGCTGATCATCGTTTAGTATATCATCATCAAAATGATATATTTATTTAAAATTCAGTTGCTTTGTAGCACTTGACTGGTTTTGCGCTTATGACTCAAAAAAAAAGCGAAAAATTAATGAAAAGTGCACCCGATGTACACGCGTCAAATGTGATCTAGATCAGAAGCAAAATGAACTCGATGATTTACGGAAAACACATAACAAAAAGAGTAACTATTTCATATACTGGCACGGTTTGTGGTGATTCTTGAACCAAGTACAGTTATCAATCGAATACAGCTACTTGAACTTGATTACCGAGTTCGTTAGTTCTCTTACGTGTGGGCAGTCTAATTTGGCTCTTGGGTCGGTGGCTTATTGTTAGTGAGATGGTCTCAAGAGAACTAATTTGAGGTAATACGGTTTGATTTTAAAGGCCCAGCCCATGTCATGTGTACAAAAGCATTCTACATTTTTCTATAGTAAAAGTTCAGTATTTTACAAATCTGACAGCGAAAGCCGCATTTATTACGGTATTGAAATGTGAAAGTTGTTGGCAAAACTCGATCCCCAGATATGAATTTCCGTGGGAAACAACCGTTGGGTAGTTGTTCTATTGCCATAATGATACAATGTGTCGGTCCTCCATGTATGTATTAGGATAATCGTGCAATTGTCTCCGAGGCGAATATTGGCTCTATTTAAAGGGACGCGGTCACCGTTTTGACCCTTATGTATAGGGTGGTCCAATAGTTTTGAACCCTGGAATTTCAACCGCCAAAACAATAATATTGAAGTGAAGTGATCGTCAACACGTTTTGTAGATAATCGACGCCGTTAACCACAAAAACCAGGGAAGACTTTTCCGTCGACGCCACAGCCGCTCAGCTGACGCTTGCGGCCGGCTGTGCGACTCTTTCGTCTCCGTTGTCATCCTGGGCCGATTTGCAAAGTACGCGCCGATTTTGGTGGCTGTAGACCTGCTGGTTCGTGAATAAAGCTCGTCTGAAAGAAAGATACCCGAGGCGCGTTCCTCACGACAATTTTTGTCAAGCTGACATGTTCGCTTTCCGACTTCATTATTCAGCGAGCAGAAAAAATATCAATGTGGTACTTCGCAACGCCTTAGATAACAGTGTAACGAACCTCCGTGGAAAATATCACATCATTTCAATGGAAAATCATGAAATTCTTCAATTTTTCAGTCCAATAGTTTTAAACCCAGCACGAAAAAATTTCGTGCAGGGTTTAAAACTATTGGACCACCCTGTACTTTGTGTTTTTATTAACTACACAGTATAAAAAACAGTGTTGAAAAAAATCCGACGAAAAACGCTGTTTTCAGAGAGAAATTCATTGATTAAAAAAGTTGCGTCCGATCAAAGGTCCACAGTTAGCGATATAAAAACAAATGTTATAATGCCCGCGAGGTATTCGTCCGATTTCTTAGTGGAATAACGTTCGTCGAGTCATTATCAGCGCGGCCATATGCTGGACAATTACTAGGGTTACGGTGCGTATTGGTTCGAGGACAAAATTTTTCGTCATCATTTTACTCGCTGTTGCCGCGTTTCTTGCAAGACATTTTCCCAACACTATGTGTTATAAATAATGAAGATAATAAAAACACAAAGTATGTTCAGAGTAGAGCTCACCAAGTAGGTGTCGCCACCTCTACTCGAACAACCAAAGTAAAAGAAACATTTGCGAAACAATGATAGCCTGACCAGTCAACCAACACAATAAAATAACAATATTTATCAGTGAAAACATAACAACGGATTAACGATAGTTCGGCAGATGAGAGGCCATTCGATATTGTGTGGTAATATCTTGGGGCATTCAACGAGGAACGGCTGAAGAAAAACAACATTGAATAGACGGCTTCAAATAACATTATCGTCCAACACTGTATCATTCCAAAAACATACTAAGAAGGGAATCAAGATGTAACAAGAAGTCCAAAAATAAATTATGTAAAGGTTACCTTATATTGAGATCAGGATCCTGGGAACAATTTGAGGTCCTTTCTTGTAGCAAGGAGGTAGATGGATGATTAGCCCATTTCGATCCGCAGCGCACTGTAGTAACCACACTCGTCACATTAGATCAGAGAAGTGAAAAAACACCGTCGTTTTACTAAGTCGTTTTAGGCTAGGGGATTTTAATGATGTGCAGGTTGGAATGGATCTCGGGAGATTTGGACTACGGTAGCTCAGATACGATTTAAAGATTCGCAGAACGCGGAACAAAGTATATATAAGGGCCAAAACGGTGAGCGCGTCCCTTTAATGCACGCAGCTGGTTTTTCTCCAACCCAGGATGCAAATTTCAAACCTGGGGATCGAGTTTTTTCCAACAAATTACACACCCAGTTACCGTAAGAAATGCGAACTTTATAACACAAAGAATGTCAATGGGTTTTATTCAGCTTACAGGCCTACTGACAAATGGTTTCTTTAGGTGTTGCTGGAAAAAAAACTTTTTAGTTTAACTAGATTATGTTTTAAACGGTGGCTTAGTCCTCGCAATGGCAATGAGAGGTTTTCAAGCGAGACGCTGTATAACACAATAATATTTCTTGTTGCAGAATCTCAAAAATAGGTTGTTCATCGAGCCACTCTACCATGCTACTGAATAGTTATGGATTGTAAGTTCTGTGTGCACTTTTTGTTTCTGTTTACGTCGCACATGTGTAATTTCAAATTTGTAACTTTGAAATGCCGCGATTCATAACTTCAGACAACGAAAAAACAAACATTTTTTTTATTATATCAACAAAATATTGTTGTTCAAAAATGGGAATAGACGGGCTTAATATTTTAGTTGTTTACGAAATCTCCTTTAGTTTTGTGATTGACCGAACATATTTCCTTCACCAGTTCTTGTACCGCTTTCATTCGGAATGCCGTTACCGAAGCCGTTGCCTGCGCCTTCACTGGGCATGCCGTTTCCGTTGCCGATTCCGTTTGAAAGGCTTGGTGCCTGTCCGTTGCCGTTTCCGTTTGAAAGGCCTGGCGCCTGTCCGTTGCCAAATTCATCACGGTTCCCGCTTCCTTCGCTAAGTCCGTTAGCTGGTCCGCTTCCGCGTCCTGTTGCAACACCGCTTCCCATTTCGTTATTTTTGGACGTCAAACCATTATTGTCAGTTTCAGTTCGACCTCCTTCACCAATACCGATTCCATCTCCGTTAGCAAGCTCCGTGTTTTGCCCTTCAGCGCGACGGTCTAAATGAAACGTTTTAGCATCGATCAGTATATCTTATCTTATTGTATAAAGGTCGGTTTGTCGGCAAAGTCGGCAAACCAAAATTAGAATAACTCAAGACCGCTTTCGGATACAAAAGAAGAGTCGAAGTACCGGCATGAGCAAGCCAAGAGCTCCGACATTACTTTTTTGCGTTTCAAGTTTGGTCTAGTAAGCCAACATAAGCGATAAGTCTTATTACATTAGCTATAGTAAATACGTTTCATATAAGGATTAACGTTTCATATAAGTATGCCCATTTTTGTGAGCACTTGGACGTAATGGAAAGTCATCTCAGGCGGCGAAGGCCGGCTGATCGGTCTATATATTGCCATATCATGGTTGTTGTTAGATTTTGCCTTTTTTCTCAAAATTACGGTCCCCTGCATTTGTGAAAGCTTAGAGCTTAGTTTAAAGGGGCAGTAGTGCCGATTTCTACGCATGACATTGGTGCGATAACACTTACCTTCTGTGGGAGCAGCCAGTACCTCGGCCAGGAGAACCATTAGCAGAAAAGTTGCAATTCGTAGCATTTTAGAAGAGACAACTAGTAGACGGTGGGATAAAATATGCTATGTTGCTCCACTCCCAAGCTGCCCTTTTATGTAAGTTGAATCGACGCTGATCATCAATTATAAAAAATGGTAATATGTGTGCTTTGGTGGATTGACTGGTTTTTTTTCAGGCAATGACTCAACAAAAAACAAATTAGCAGAGACCTGCGCACCCACTGGCATATATCTAGACCAGACCAAAACAGTTTTCCGTTTCAAAACAAAACAAGAACAATAAGTCATTGTACTTGGTCACTTTGTGAACCACGCACAGTCGCCATTCGAAACCCGGCAATATTTTGAACAATATTGGTTTCTTTTTTTGTACCAGTTCTGTGTTTTCTGCTTACACGAAGTGATGTGATGCCCAAACCTCTTTATTACTTTGGACGCAACCCGTGTACCACACATTCTGGTGAAGGGACTACGAGAGTTTACACTCTTTATAATAGTAAAATAAGCCAATGTCTTTTGTCCAGCAACACCTAAAAAAACATTTGTCAGAAGCCTGTAGACTGATACGTTAAAAACCAAATCGTAAGCAGTTGCTAAGCAGTAATCAGTTGCTTGGAAAATAGTTTGAGGTAAGCAACAGTTTCCAAGGTCCAAGACCCAAATTGTTCTGTCGACTTGTGGACTGATTAGACTGCCGACTTGTGGAAATTCGAAATCTTATTTTTCCCGTTGTCGTTCAGTTCAGTATGAAAGGGTTTTAAAAATGAGATGGTTTTTCTTCAAACACTACTGTGATATTTGCTTATTCATTTCGTTAGACAGAAAAGAAAAAATAGTACACAGAGGCTAACCTGGGTAACCTAGTTCAAGTAGCTGTATTCAATTGTTAATGTACTTGGTTCAAAAATGACCAAAAAGCGCGCTAGCACATGAAATAGTTGCTATTTTTGTGATGTGTTTTCCGTAAATCATTGAGTTCATTTTGTTTCTGGTCTAGATCATATTTTACGCATACATCGGGTGCACTTTTCAGTTATTTTAGCTTTCTTTGAGTCATAGTCGCAAAACTAGTCAAAACTTCAAAGCAACTAATTTTTAAATAAATATATCATTTTGATGATGATATACGTAAACGATGATCAGCGTCGATTTGCTTGCATAAAAGGAAATTTTGGAGAGAGAGAACAACAGAGCCACTTCAGTTCAACTTCAAGCTCTTTTACAAGTCGATCTGTTTGAAAATGCAAAAGTTTGTAGCAGTTCTGCTGTTTATCGTCCTTATTGACGTGTTCGCAGCTCCCACGGCAGGTAACAGTTTATACTTTAGCTTCTTCGCATGGTAAATATTTCAACATTATCTTCAAATAAAAATGCAACCCTTAGTAGAAAATGAGAACATCGGCCTTCATTAATTAACAAAGCTAATAATATGTAGTTTTTGTTTTGCTGTAGTTTATAATTTAGACAGCCGCACAGGAAAGAAAACGGCTAGTGGAAGCGATAACAATGAGGGAGGAATACCGGACGAAACTGGTGAAGAGAAAGGATTTGGGGCCGGTAATGGATTCGGTAACGGCGCTGGGGCAGGTCGTAGAAACGAAACAGGTAATGGATCTGGCAACAGTAATGGAAACAACGGAAGCGTCTCCCCACGTGGCGGTTCCAAAAACGGACAGGCATTGGGATCATCAAGCGTAGATGGAGTTGAAGACGCCGCCGGAGCAAATCGTGAAAACGCAGCGATCTGGCTACAGTAATGGAAATAAAGGGCGAGGCGGACAGAACAACGTACAGGCACCAGGAGCGGCAAGCGGAAGCGAAAACGGTATGCCAACTGAAGGAAACGGTGCCGGCAATGACGCAGAAAACAAAAAGGGCACGAACGAAAACGGACGTAATATGTAATGTCACAAAACCTACATTGAACTAATTGGCATTACGTAATGTATATTCAACCATTAAACACCATTCCTGAACATTCGTTCTGCAATACAATTTTATTTTGTTTATTTTTTGTGATAAACAACTCAACAACACGCGTATGATGACACTCTAAAGAAACCCAATTTGTAGCATTTTCACTTCACAAGATGGCCCATATGTGTATCTTCCAGTCATAATTTAATCAGTGTGTAATCTCCAATATCAACTACAACATAGCTAGAAATCAGGAAATTATATTTAAACATAATTATCCTAATGCGTGTCACAAAATTGTATCAAGGAGCTGTCCTGTTCTATGGTGGCACATGACATAATGATGATCCGCTTTAGCAAGCACACTACTAGTTATATAGAATTATATATGAAACGTATTCTGAAACATACTTATTTACTAGCGTCTAATGATGACGCTGTTTGCGCAATGACAGGAAGTAACGATTATTAATAGGGTTTGCAAGTATGCCAAAAACCGTGCGTTTTCCTTCCAAGTATCAACTGCAAAATAGTGTGCCAATCTACCGTAATTTTGACACATCCGCACTATAGAAAATCCGCCAGCAAGGCTATTTAATTGTTGAACAAATGGTCCCGTGGCGATCGGTCGTAAAAACTGTCTGTAGCTATTCTCGTGTAGTGCCAAGATACGGCAAATTTTTCGATACCCGGAAGGAAAATCGGCCATACTTGGAAACCCCATAACGATAACGATAACGATAACAGGAATTAGAATGCTAACTTATGTAGAATTACGCTCGGCTAGGGCTAGAGAGTGTGGAAGCAACTGGTAACGACTTACAGCGAGGCCTTCGTGCTGAGCTCTGGTTTAGCTAGCCGTCCATAACTGTTTGAACTAGGTTCAACGGTGAAAAAACGATGCCGGAATCTATTTATTGGCTCAAGAAACAGGAAAAGCTTGACGTCTGCTTGGTCTTCTGAGTCCGAAGGGATGGGGGGCTCACAGGCCTCTCTGCCAACTCCAAGTGACGGGGTTTCGATTCTCTACGTCACTGGCCACTCCACCACGCGTCCTTGCACAAACCACTGTCCAGGAAAAGAGGACGGTTTTGACACGGTTCCGTAAACCGTGAGTAGACTTATGGGCTCTGTCAGACCCGAGGCAGTTTATAGGAACTCTGCCAACTTGTGCGGGTATTTTAGAGAGGACGCCCGCCTCTTGGTCGAACTCTATCACCAGTGGTTCCACAATCTCTAGTCTTAGACAACAGTATTTATACATTAGCTAAGAGGCTAATACAGTACGTAATTACTGTTATAGCATAAACATCATCAATACTAGACATAGGTAATACCATGTTATAGACTACGTTTTGTAGAATAGTTGCAACGTAGAGTTGCGACAATAACGGCTCGGTGCCGGTTAATCCCTAAGGTTGGCAGCGTTGCCCAAAACTGCCTACGGTCGGACAGAGCCTTAAGTCTGATCACGGTTTAGCAGGACCGCTACAAAGTTGCGTGTTCCTCTTCGATCCGTAGTGGTCCTTGGACTCCTCGTGGAGGTAAGTGGTGGTGTTCTCCAGTGTCGAAGAGTGGTGTGGATCCCCCGGCATAAGAAGTGATTCAGCATACTCCTCTGAATACTCCTTGGACTAAAGCACTCAAACCCTGTCTTGTTGGTTGTCCGTCCCTCAATAAAGAGTTCCGTCGTTACTGTTGTTTCCATCGGTTGGACTATTATCATAGTCCATTTACTACACCCTTTAAAAAAAATTAAAATTATTTTTACGCTTCAAGAGCGTGCACCTTTATTCAAGGGTGAAAATACAGATTCAATGTTTGCTTATGACATGTTCCGCAGAGGTCTTGAGCAGTAGGCGACGAGTTCCAGATGACAAATTGCTCGAATTCTTCGGGCTAGGGCCAGGAGGGATCGCCCATGATTCCCTCGCCTGGTGGTGGTTTCCTTTAAACTTACTTCCTTTAAACTGGACCCTTGTTCCCAAAAACACCGGTTTACCTTGCTTGCAGTTACAACAACTAGAAGTCGAAGGATAAATCTCATTTTTTCTAATCATACTAATTTGCATAAAATACTTGTGAATGCAGTTATTCAGCATAAGTTTCAAACACCGGTTGTTATGCTACTTTGAAGCTTCAGTTTGAACCCACGTGTGTGACTAACTCCTCATATGAGTCATACCGTGTTAGTAGTGTCAAACGGCAGCTGAATAAACTTTATGCTAAACAAAAGAGGCGGATGCATACTGTGTTCAACAATAAATAACTCAATAAAAGGACAGCATTAACTACTAACACAATCACTCACGAGAGTATACATATATACGCATGAAGCTCCTGAACTGGCTAAACATGAGCAAAGTCATGGGTTCAATTCTTCTGCTAGCAATGAGTGCTGTAACGCTTGCTGCACCTGGATATGGTGAGTGAATTCATGAATTAGTACTTTTCTTAAACTAAAAGTCTACTTTAGGCAAATAGTTTGTATTCTGTTAGGATGGCAAACTTTTGCACTAAATAAATCTTACTCATAACATCAGGTCGTAAATACAAATTATTGTATAATGATTTAGATAGAGGGCGTGGACAACAAGCGATTGGACTAACCAACGGACCAGAAGTGCCTGTGGAAGATGGAAATACACTTCAGAGCGCAAAAAGATTCACGGATGGAGCTGAATTCCATCAGCGAAATAGAACTGACAATGAGTCGGGCAGTTTCGCGAATAACGGATTTGGCTACGACAGAAATGGATTTGGAAATGGAAACAACTTTGGAAACGGCAGGCGAAACTTCACGAACGGTGGTGAAAATGGAAACACAAACGGAAATGGTTTCGGAAATGGAAACCGATTTGGAAACGACAGACGAAACAGAACTGATATCGCGAACGGTGGTGGAAATGCAAAAGGTTTTGGAAACAATTTTGGCAATGAAAACGGATTCGAAAGCGGCAGGCGAAACAGAACTGACTTCACGAACGGTGGTGGAAACGGAAACCGTTTCGGGAGCGGTATTGGAAATGGAAACCGATTTGGAAACGACAGGCGGAACAGAACTGATTTCGCGAACGGTGGTGGAAATGCAAACGGTTTTGGAAACAATTTTGGCAATGAAAACGGATTCGAAAGCGGCAGGCGAAACAGAACTGACTTCACGAATGGTGGTGGAAATGGAAACCGTTTCGGGAGCGGTTCTGGAAAAGGAAACGGATTTGGAAACGGCAGGCGAAACATGACTGATTTCGCGAACAGTGGTGGAAATGCAAACGGCTTTGGAAACAATTTTGGCAATGAAAACGGATTCGAAAGCGGCAGGCGAAACAGAACTGACTTCACGAATGTTGGTGGAAATGGAAACCGTTTCGGGAGCGGTTCTGGAAAAGGAAACGGATTTAGAAACGGCAGGCGAAACATGACTGATTTCGCGAACAGTGGTGGAAATGCAAACGGGTTTGGAAACAATTTTGGCAATGAAAACGGATTCGAAAGCGGCAGGCGATACAGAACTGACTTCATGAACGGTGGTGGAAGTGGAAACGGTAACGATAACGGATTTGGAACTGGAAATGGTTCTGGAAAACAAAATAATTTCACAGCCAGCAGCGGCAGTGAACGCAGAAACGGAAACAGTCTCGGTAACGGATTCGGAAACGGAAACAGTTTCGGGAACGAAAATGAAGCGGGAAACGGATTTCGAAACGGTGGTCAAAACAGAAATGATTTCGGAAGCAACAGTGATAACTCATTCGGACGCGACAATGGATTTGGAACAGGAAACACAAATGGTGTTGCCAATGGAAACACAGCATACCAGCAATGGTAATGCACCTAATTTATTCAACTCAATCGGTGCTCAATAAATGACTTAACATATCTTATCTTTATGATCTGTTCGCCATAGAATACTACTTTCAATTTCTCGCCCAGATTCTGGTCGTGGTGGAATGCACAAAAAAAAACACAAAATGACCCAAGTACAATGACTCAATACACAAACTAGAAGTCTAAGACAGCACAGCCTTACGGTCGAAAGTGTTTGTGACATGCACAGGGATTCCAATAAGTTCTTCAAACGCGATGAGCGTAGAATTAACCGTCTCCCTAAAGAAGTGGCCAATTCAAAGTCGCTTGAGGAATTTAAATCTCGTTTAAATAACATGCCAGTCGAGTTTTTAATCACATAATTTAATTAGTAAGTCATATTACGCTTTGTCTTTTTGGGCCTTTCAAAGGAGCCTAGCGTTTTTCTCTTTCTTCGTCACTGTATGTGTTACATTTGCATCGAATTGAATAAAGAGTTAATATAAACTGTGACTCGGCGGTATGCAAGATCATCTAAATCAAATTCAAAGCTGCAATTTTTGCTACGGAGGAAAGGACGTTATGTCGCTATTCTATCCAAATAAAAGCATCCAGAAACAAAGTTAACTATACCATTTTGGTCAGCCAAGTACCCAGACAGAGAACTAGGCCATTAACATGGAAGGAACTATTACCTGCAAACAGAACTACATAATACAAGGATGCCATACGCATAAAATGACTAAATACGGCATGCCACGGTATTTTATAGTGCGCCATGACATACGTATGTGAACTTGTTGGCCGTGCTACGCAAAATAATACATGAGTTATTGATCTAACCCTACATTGTATCTCGGATCAAACCCAAATTATGTTAGCGCTATCGCGCTAACAAAGGATAAGAAATGAAAGTTGGCATTGTCGGTTCATGAACAATGAGAGGAGACGTAGGCTGAAATCCGAGTGTACGGTGGCACGCTCCATACAAGTTGGAAAGGTGGTAGAACAGTGAAAAGCTAGAGCTGGCTGACCGGACCTTGTATTACCCACATGCGACAACACAGTGCACTTTCACTCTTGATTGGTGCGTTGATGTGCACCGTTAGGTTTATTAGTTTAACGCGAAATACTAAAAAAAAGGCCAAAATATTAGGCATATTAGGCAAAAAGGAATTTGCAGTCCACTTTGTGTAATCCTATAGTTTTTTACCGGAAAAGTGGGAATTTTTTGGGTCGAACGGATGGTGTTTGAAACTGAAATGCACGGTGGACAACTGCACCCGTGTGGTCGAATTATGGTAGATTTTTTTATTCACAATCTTTTGCATAAAAAACATGGAAATTCAGCGGTTCGGCATATGTTTCAAACACCGGTTGTTGTTGTTGTCACACCACTTTGAAGCTTCACTTTGTGAACCCACGTGTGTGACTAACTCATCATATGAGTCATACCGTGTTAGTAGTGTCAAAAGGCAGCTGAATAAACTTTATGCTAAACAAAAGAGGCGGATGCATTCCGTGGTCAACATCAAATAAGTCAATATAAGGACAGCACTAACTACTAACACAATCACTCACGAGAGTATACATATATACGCCTGAAGCTCCTGAACTAAGCATGAGCAAAATCATGGTTTCAATGTTTGTGCTCTCAATCACTGCTGAAACGCTTGCTGCACCCGGATATGGTGAGTATTTATTGCTTTGTTGTTAGTGCTTGTTCAAAGATGTTACTGCATTCGTTTTTTAAGCATTTAATGCTCAATCGTAACAACTTAAATTCATTTCTAGATAATCTTCTACTTCTTGTTATTCATTGGTTGCTCATGGAAAAATTATTCACAGGAAATAAACCGTTTTAATCTTTTAGAGCGAGGAAGTGAACAGCCAGAGACTGTACTAATCAACGGACAAGGAGTTCCAGCTGATAATGGAAATTCTCTTGAGAATGGACAAAGATTCACGAATGGATTTGATTTCTTGCGGCGAAACAGAACTGACTCCGGAAGCTTCACGAATAACGGATTTGGCAATGAAAACGGTTTTGGAAACGGCAGGAGAAACAAGACTGATTCGACCAACAGTGGTGGAAGTGGACTTGGGAACACAAAGGGAAATGGATTTGAAGGTTTTGGAAACGGAAACGGTTTTGTAAACGGCAGACGAAACAGAACTGACTTGACGAACGGAGGTGGAAATGGACTCGGAAACGGTTTTGGAAATGGTAACGGATTCGGAAGCGGAAACGGTTTTGGAAACGGCGGACGAAATGATTTCACGGCCAGCAGCGGCAGCGAGCGTGGAAACGGAAACAATTTTGGAAACGGATTCGGAAATGGTGACGGGTTTGGAAAAGAAACTGACACCGGAAACGGATTCGGAAACGGCGGACGAAATGATTTCACGGCCAGCAGCGGCAGTATGCGTGGAAACGGAAACAATTTTGGAAACGAAAATGAGACCGGAAATGGATTCGGAAACGGCGGACGAAACACAAATGATAACACGGGAAGTGCAGCCGGACAAGGAAATGACTTCGGGAACGGGCAAGGGAACGGATTCGGAAACGGATTTGGAACCGGAAACACGAATGGTTTTGCCAATGGATATCAGCAATGATGATACACAGATTGCTCAATAAATGTTTTGCCGTCTTTTTAATTCTATGATTTTTTTTCCTAATATTGATAAGGAGATTGAAAAGGTAAAGACATGTGTAAATTATTCGATGCAGGTCAGTAATCCACAAAAAAATTGGGGCACAGGTGTGGTCTGAACCAGATGGTTTGGCAGCGGTTGTACTTAATTTTGCTGTTCAATGCATTGACCATTCGTCGGTGCTCGTGGACGCAGAATCGAAATGGATCATAGTAATTTGCATGAGCCGCAACACATCTCAAGATGCTACCGGTAACTAGAAAAACACACGATCTTGGTGTTACTAGAAGAACGATATTTGTGTTGAGACTTGAGACTAGCGCTCAACTTTCGTGAAACGCACTCCTACATGAGATGTGGATTATGTAATACGAATTAGAATGGATTGGATGTTGGATGGAATGGGTTTGCAGCCCGAATTAGCATGCTTGGATACATACATATATGAGTGGCACATAATCGGTTTATCCCAAGATCGACATGTAGCCGGATGCGGACGACGACGTGTGGGTGCTGGTGGACCGAAGATGTGGTGGAGCAAGGACGTGTGTGGCAGAAGCTGGAACATCGACAGAAGAAAGAAGAAAGAAGTGTGTTGTGGTCAAGAAGCCGCAGGCCTAATGGAGGCCGAGTAGGAGTAGAGAAGTCAAAGAAGACCGCTCCTGCGTATCTGAAGAGGAGAGACCGCACTCATTTTTCTGTTCTACTAATGCTGATTCATTTATGTTACTGCTTACTGCTGTCGGCGTGGCTACTTGTTGCTTCTGGGAGCATCTTTGTCAAGGCCTGGCAAGCCTTGACAATTTGGGTTACTAGAGAAGAATGTAACGGACAATGGACTTCGTGCCACCCTCAATCTAATGGTATTGTTAAACGTGTAGTAGGAACATCTAAGGGACAAAGAACGGAGAAAAGGTGTGAGCCGACTGGTATATATATATATATATATATATATATATATATATACCAGTCGGCTACCGCCGCCTGAGGCGTCTTTCCAATATTCGCTGATGGTCGCTATGTTTCACTCACTGGGTATATATAAGTAGAAGCAACTCTGTCTCGCAAGAATAATTTCCTGGGAATAGAACTTAGTTTTGGTTCGCCCATTTTAGGATGTTGACTATATTCCTCCTAAATTGCCTGTAAATCGTTGGAAAAATATAACGTCCAAAAAATTTCCAAAACCGAAAAGCAGCGGAATAAACGCGTGGCTTATACGCCGCAATGTTTCGCTGGGCTATATAAGTTAGAAAGAAACATTTACAGAAAGGAAATGGTTTCAGTTTTGTTATTTTTCCTTTTGAAACCTACACCGATATCAAACACGGGAATAGAACTTAGTTTCTGTTGACTGTATTCCTCCTAAATTGTCTGCAACTTGTTCTACTCTAGGACATCGAAAAATTGCAGAAGCCTACTAAAAGCAGCTTAATATCGCGTGGCTGATACGCCGCAATGTTTCACTGGGCTATATAAGTTAGGAAGAAACATTCTCTGGAGACGCCAGTCTCTCATGTTCCTTTTGAAACCCATAGCAACATTAAACACGGGATAGAACTTAGTTTCTGTTGACTATATTACTCCTAAATTGTCTGCAACTTCCTGGACTCTATAATATCGAAAAAATTCCAAATCCTAAAAGCAGCCTAATATCGCGTGGCTGATACGCCGCAATGTTTCGCTGGGCTATATAAGTTAGGAAGAAACATGACTATGCAAAGAGTCTCCAGTCTCTCATTTTTCCTTTTGAAACCCATACCAATATTGATCACGGGTTAGAACTTAGTTTCTGTTGACTATATTCCTCCTAAATTGTCTGCAACTTGCTGGACTCTACAATATCGAAAAAATTTCAAATCCTAAAAAAAAAGTAATAAGTGCCTGGATGATACGTCGCAATGTTTCGCTGGGCTATATAAGTTAGAAGCAAACATTTCTCCGAAGGAAATAGTTTCACTTTTGTTATTTTCCTTTTTGAAACCTATACGAATGTTAAACATGGGATCGAACATAGTTTAGTGTGCCCTTTAACTGGTGAACTTATTCCTCCTAAACTGTCTGCAAATCGTTAGACTCTATAAAGCAGAAAAAATCCCAAATCCTAAAAAAATTGTCACAGATCTTTTCCTTAACTGTATTAAACTAAAGAATGTCGTCGAACGTTACAGGTGATACCGTGTATTATTCATACTAAAGCAAAAACTACGCGAAATTGAGAAATTCTCTTGAATGTTCTTTTGTTCGAGCGAAACATCGCTCAAGATTGGACGCTCGTTTCATGGGAAATAATGGAAATGTGCAGAGAATTACTCAATGCTTTGTTGCAAAATATGTCGACTAAATCTTTGTAAAATGAGTAAATGAAAAATTAGACTACGAAGTGATTACAGAAAAAGTATTTCATAAAAAGTTGTCAAGGATTGTGATTTGGTAGTTCTTTGAGTTGTGAGTGTTCTTTGTTTCCTAAAATGAGCTGCGCGCCACCGCACCCGAACGATACACCACATAAATTCCGTATATGCAGCCTTTTTTGGACTTTTGTGAGAGGGGCGCTCGGGATGTGAGATGGCTCAGTGCATGGGAACATGAACTACTGAACCAATCCTACTTCCTGAGCGTAACGCACATCCAAACACACACCAATCAACAAACAACAAACAACAAGCTGCCAACTTTATATATATATATATATATATATATATATATATATATATATATATATATATATAATATAATAGAAAATTTTCCAATCCAATTATCTTTACAAACATATTTATCTACTAGTACAAGGATACAAAGTCACATATTACGAAAAAGAGATTGCTTATTGATATAATGCATTTATTCACAGAAAAAAATCATGAAAAATCCCGCGGGTGAGTATCACAGTCATAGTTTATGAAGATCCACATTGGTTTGGGATAGGTTAACCTCTCTGCTCTCCCTTTCCCTTGCCGTTTCCTTTTCCGAATTTGCCTCCGCCCATTCCACCCTGGTGTTCGTGCGAGCCGCCGCCCATTTTACCTCCCTTACCTCCCATGCCTGAAAATTAACCGCATTGAGAAAATGTGAACAATTAGTTGTAATAGACTTTCCCGTGAATCAATGAGGCAATATAGCTAGTAAGGTACGCAAGTTTAGTCTACGGTTCTCCGAGAATGAACAATTGCGATATAAGCCTGGTGCTAACATTATGTGTTCACCAATAATCTAATTAAAAAGTGCTCACCTCCCTTTCCTCTGCTTGCCATCTCAATTGCGCTAATGCTTTGGTTGAGCTCCATTGTCAAGTTCTATAATTCAAGTTTTTGAAAACTTTTGAAAAACATGTACAGCACGAGGGTATCGGGGCTCATGATAGATAATTAGGACATTTCTACGAGTAAGCCTACTATTTTCGAACAGGTCTATAAATTCTTGGATGCCTACCCTGGACTGCTCCATTTGCTCGGCCATGGTAAGGTCCTTGTTGTCCTTAATTGCCTTGATCTGTTGCAATTGAGAGGGAATTGCTTGAGCGGCAGATGTGGCGTTGTTGAACATCTCGGTTTCCCGGGCGGTCATGTTGGCCATGAACTCGTCGTAGATTGACTGAAAGCTTATATATTTTCTTTGGTGATAATTATATCTGTAATTTAGCCACACGTCTATTTAGTGGATTCTTGTAAAAGTATAACTTATCATCATGCCCGTAACTTTATGTGTATTGTATGAGCTCATATACAAATGTGTAGTTTTATGTGAGAAAAGGCTATGTACCTACCGGGAAAACGCGAAAATCTAGGTTTATTCTTTGGCATATGCTTAGGCTTAGCCTTAGTCTTAGTATAGTCTTCTTACGTCACCATCTTATGCAACAAATATTTCAAGGTGTTCAACTCACCCTGACTCCATTGGTGTCGGCCCAAGCCTGTTGCGCAGTCTCAATCTGGGCAATGGTCTGGTTGCGATCCTTCATTATGTTGAAGAAGTCGCTCTTGGCTTCCGAGGAAACATTTTGAAGGAAGGGCATCATGTCACCATGTCCGTGTCCACCACGACCACCAGGTCCACCACGACCTCCTTGGCCACCGCGACCTCCTTGGCCACCTCGACCACCTGAACAACCAACAAAAGTTTTAAAGAGTTATGATGACACGTGGTTTTAAAAGTAGAATGAACAACTCAATTCCATTATTATAAGCAAATGGATACGTTATGACCATATTCATTTACTATACTTTCTAAATTGACACAAAAAATATGTGACACGATTCTCAAACATATAAATGGATGAGAAGCCCTCACGTGTTTTGAACTTGAACTATCTGCTACTTGTTTGCGTGTGTGTGCTCAAAACTGTAACCGAACTTCTGAGAATATAGCAGCTAAATTTTGTGGAAAAACTCGAGTATATTATTGATATTTGTTTAAAAAAGAGTCTATAGCGTTAATATCCGACCAATATATGACCTAAAAGGGAACTTACCGAATCCAGGGCCGGCAAACGCCACAGCTGCAAGAACAATAAGTGAGGCGACGATTCTTTGCATGTTTGAATTTATAACTTTAATTGAAGCGTATCGAAAGTTGTGATGCTTCCTGTTTTGCTTAATTTCCGGCCCAGTTTATATATAAAAAAGTTGACGCCGATGTCAAGCTCCGCCCACTTCTGATCCCAAACGCGCGACGTTTGCACAGACATTAACAGAGAGACAGATCGTCCATTGGAGCTTTGGGAAGATGACTCATTCGAATGTTTTCACGTGTTTCGTTGAGGTGAACAGGATCTATGCAAGGCATGATAAAGATCAGGTTCAATTATCATGAACTGGTAAGGGTATAGCGGCTCGGCTTATACATCCGAAGTTTACAAAGGTAGTTTGTTTACGGAGCTTGATCCACGTAGGAGCAGACGAACGACTTGGACTGCCTTTTAATTTACATCAATAAGTTCAGGGCACTGTCTTCAACAGCAGTTCTAGCTAGAACCTGATTCAACTTCTACAACTAGTTGTAAGGCTCACGAACTACTGTATTATTGTCTTATTACGCCTACGGCCTGTTAGGGTGCTAATGCTCATGAAACCTACTATTTCATCAAACACATGATTTTTATTTAACAAAAAAAAACGCTTACAGCGTTTAGAATAGCTTTGTTTGTTCAGTATGTATTTTGTATAACAGCTGACACGTGACTCATATTCATTGATATTTTTTTAGCTTATTGAAGTCAAATACAGTTATGATTGATGAGTGTGTACATATACAATACGTGATCAAACACGGATGATGTATTTTATATTTAAGCTTTTGGCCAGGCACATGGAAAATTAGCTTTTTGGAACCAATATACAGCGTCTACATGGATTTTTTGTTGGTATACAAACTCGGTGCAAATGCTCACATAAACACGGGATGTCGTCTCGATCACCCTTTTTCAATGAGTCTGAACCTTAGACTGTGACTTTATTTATCCTTAGAGCTTAATATACTAGACATCGGCAACTTCTCCTGTCAGGTGAACAATCGTTGCCTAGGCTAGATGCTAGCAATTAAAAGCAATTAAAGGACATGGGACTGTCCTCTGTCTCTGTACCACTGCACTCCGCTCTAGCCTACCAAAGTACTGCGCTGCAGATATATCCTATGTATTTTTAGACAAATGTTTCCACTTTTCAACAAACAATCCAAAAGCTAGTTGAGAGTTTTGCTACTAGAAAAATCAGCATCATGTATCTCTCTAAGTCTCGTATTCTTCATAACTCTTTCCTCTCTAGCTATGCATCACACTCTCTCTCTCTCTTTGTATGTCTCTATCCCCATCATCCGTCCTCATATTTCTCTCCGTCACTGACAACGACTGTGACGTACAAAAGCAGTAAGCCGGCAAAATCATTACCATTTTTCAGTGCGAACAAAAAAACTTATTAGTCCTAGTTTGCACCCAATAGAGTGGGAGGCATCCAAAAGTGTATAAACAGAGGGTTGTCGATGTGTGTTGTATCATAAAATATGGAAATGAAACACAAAATACACTGAAGATTGATGTTCTCTTCTTATTTTCAGAGGATTTACAAGCACGTTCTTCCCTGTGGAAAGTGTCCCGTGGCCCTTCGTAAGCAATTCCACTTTCTATAGGAGAAATATACGTACCGTAACCCGATACATTCCAAAAAAATCAAATAATGTATGCAGATTAGCAAGAAAATTAGAATTTCTTTTTTCAGAGAAATTGACGACGGCAGAAACTCGCAGAGTTATTGCGCGCCAAACTGCTAGCCCAGATACCGTATTCAGAAATTCGTGTTTTTGGGCATTGCAGCTCTTGAAATCGTTTGTTAATGTCGTAAAAATTATCATCATGCAGTTCAACACTATTCTGATAAGGAAGAACGCAAATGGACGTATGCCTATGCCGCTAAAACGTTTTTTTTTTGGTTCCAGTGTTGTGTTTTATGCCGCGCTGTTATATTATAACGTGACATTGTAGTTGGATTAAAAGTGCTCTATTTACTTTAGCCGACCTACTTCCGTTATTTTTTCTAGAATCTCTTTGGAAAGTAAATTTTCAAACTTTCGCGAATATTTTCCTGACCTTTTCGCGGTCTCAGTCAGACAACCAAACCTCTCTTTCTAAGGATTAAGGGAACGGGATAGAGACTAAGTAACCCAAGTTGAGAACAAGGTTACCTAAACCTAACACGATAGACTAGCTCAGGGGCAAACATTCGAACTTACGCACACAACCTTTTACCTTCTTCGTACGCAAATTGGACGGACTCACTGAATTTGCAAAACAAATATGGAATGAAAACACATGAGTGAGGTTACACTCTATCGAACCTCTTTAAATAACTTAATAAGTTCCAGACTAAGTGGTTGACGTAACTAATTGTAAGCAAGACTTTCTTGCTTTATTTCGCAATGTGAGGGAATCTTGAACCTGGGCGTAATCTGTGCTTATTTCACATAAACACTAACTCTATAGTTGGTTCTTATAATGATTATACTACTGTCTCAGGTGCGCAGCCCGGACATGCGAATCCGCATCCGCGGATAAGAGATGGCTTTTTGACATGGGAAAGGCGGAGACACAGAAAACAGGGCGGGTCTTTTTTTTCTCCGTTTCGAGTTTTTCAAGGCAAGTTTGCAGTCTTTTCCCGCGGACGCGGATTCGCATGTCCGCGCTACGCGCCTGAGTGCCAGAGAAACACTTTATTTATCCTAACACTGACAGTGCAGTTCAGTTCCAACACGGTTCCCTTTTACCTTTCCCTTTTTACTTTGATGAAAACCAACGTCTATTGATTATGGATAACGTACTTGTTGTTGTGGAAAGGCAAAAAGTAGTTCCTGTATCATTGCGTTGGAATATTTTTACATATCATTATCTTTAGCTTTAGCAGGACGCCCCCATCACTAGCTAAAAAAAACACAAACACAAAAAAACTTCAGAGATAAACATCAAGTTTGCATAAAATCATTTTTGTAAATGCATGGCTGCAAAAATGTTCGGAACGGGACTATAAAAGAGGCAAAGTTGTAAAAAAATTGGAGTATCAATTTTTCTATATGCAAGCTCACTATCAGAACAAAAAGTTCACTTTCATAAAAGTTACCTGTGTTATAAATGAGTAAGATGTGTGCGCAGCGGTAACGCTTTGCTTATAGCCGTGAGCCGATGCGCTAGGCTTACTATGTATATTACACTACACATAGCAAAATTTTCTCTATGTTTCAATTTCCACAGTAGCATTCAATAATGATTTAATGCAGATATTTTATTGATTTTCTTTTACAATGCGGCACCTGTTCTTAACGTTTCTTATTATGACCATCGTTGCAGGTAAGATATTACGGTCTTCTAAGTGTCTGGATAAACTTACAAGCTCATGAATTTTAGTGTGCCATGTAATACATATATATATATATATATATATATATATCTTTTGTGTTTGGGTGTATACATATGTATGTGTATGTCGGATGCACGAATGATGTATAGGCTATTGTAACACATGGGAGAACAAAAAAGAGCTAATTGTGGTGTGGTTATTTTCGATAGCCTAATAAATAATCAATGCTGAATGAAAAAATTAAATCAGGGCACTATGGCCGTCGTTGGCCGTACCGAAACCGAAGGCCTGGTCTTTGGGACCAATGGAGTCCTCTGCCCTATGTGGCCAACGTGTCCTTTTCCGAAAGTGAAGCCTTTTTCCGAATCTTCAGAAATGAAGATATTACTAAAGGAGAATTGGAGCAAGAAATCGAGCAATGGGCATCGTCTTCTGGTGTTATGGTCAGTTCTTCTTCCTTTTAAAGGGAAATGGTACCCAGTTCGGTTTTTTTTCGTCCAGAATAGTTTTGTTTTAAGGGAGAGGGAGAGAGAGCGGGAGAGAGAGAGAGATATATATAACTGGATAAGAGAACTAAAAGAAAGCATTTAGGAGGAATACGAAACGGTAAGCGAATCAATCGCTCAACGCCAATCTTCCTGGTTTCAAAGGGCCACGACTACGGTTGCCAGCCTGGGACAGCAAATTTTGCTTTTCGATGAACTGGCCAAAAATCAAAATATTACACTTCGAGAAGAAGAACGAATGAGAAAAGTTTGCATTTTTCCTTATAATAATTGTGGGATTTTGGAGATTTTTCGGGAAAGACATGCACAGGAAAGTGAAAACCCCGATTTCGCCCCAATAATTTGTCGAAAAACTCTGATTTCGCCCCGATCACGGCCCTATTTTTTGAGGGACTTGATCGGGGCGAAATCGGGGTTTTTAGTTTCCCATGTGCCTTCAGAGTGTTACAAAGCGTTGAAAGGAAATCGAACGATAAAAACGTTTCAGATGATGGAATCCCAGTTTTGTCACACAATAGACCTATTGTCTTCCATTGTGAAGAAAGGTAAAGATCAAAACTTACCTGGAGTTTTCCATTTTTTTTTAACTTAACTGAAAATGAACTGCCGTAAGTAAGATCTTAAACTTAGTTGTCACAATAGCTAAGTAGTTTAGCTGTCATCGAGGCACGTCAGGCCCGCTAGGACGCTAAATCGTTTTGGTCCGTCAAGCCCGCTAGCAGCACAGAGTCGCTATTGAACTGCTAAGAAAAATATCCTAGCTGGTAGAGGGCTCGGTCAAAAGATTCACATAAGTCTTTTAAAACAAAATTCGATTTTTTTAGACTATAGGAAAAGGAACGCATTCTATCGCTACCCATGGTGAAACCACTGGCACCAATTGCTTCGCTCAAACGTGAACACCGGCCGCTCCGGACCCGCGCTCCAGGAGCCAGGCGCGCCATAGCGCGCCTGGTACATAATGCGCTGTATTGTATGCAATTGGGCTCATTTGTCATTCTAATTTCCTAACTAGCAATATGTTATTTCCTCTAACTATCAGGAAGGAGCACGCCCATGAAATTGATTAAATAATGGTCGCGTACGTTAATCGATCGAATCGGTGGTTCTCTTTTCTGTTTGTAGAACACATAAGCTTTTTTATTTTATTTTGTGATGTTATTTTTTCGAATAAATATTTTTTCGCTTTTGTATTTTCCAAGAGATTGGCGGAAGTCGAAATTAAATGTGCGTCAAAAACATTGGTGGACGAAAAAAAATATCAAAATTGTAAAATAAAACAAAACAAAACATTTTAAGAAATACGTAAACTATTTCATACATACAACAAACAATGATATGCTTATTGTTACCCGTTTTTTTTTACTTTTGGCTGCAATAATGCGCTATCTGGAAGTCTCGAAGATTATATAATGATATTTGCATTTTTATTGATGTATCCATCAATTTATCAATTAAGTATTGATTATTGCTAACTTAATGGCGAATGATTATCGATTATTTGTTATTGATTACCCAAAAACAATGACTCAACACTTGCAACTTGCAACCTCAAGAATGCACAGAATGTGTGAAGGTCGAACAAATTTCCCTTTTCTACTTTTATTTGGCTTTTCATCATTTAGCCCTCAGAAACTACTTGACTACACTTAAGCATTTGCTTTGAAAGAAAAAAAGAAGAGAAAATGAACGAATACATTTCACTCTACGTGTTTCATCCCATTTTTGGAATGTCGTTAGATTAAAGCGAAATACTGGCCGGGTTTTTGAAACGCATCGTGGGCACCAGCATTCTTATGCAGCTTATGCAAATGGGCAAAAATTAGAATACAAACTAGACCCCAATTAGACCCCACGTTGCATAAATGAATATGAATGCAAGTACTTTTAGTTTCAAAAACCGGCCGGTATTTCGCTTTTAAAGGCTAGAGTTTTCATAATATTCTGCCTTGAGGTCTCTTGCCCCCGCCCCTGGGCCTATTATAGCTACATCGGTGTTAATTTGTTGTATTAATCCTTTAACATCTTCATTTATCTTTCAATCAACAAAGATTTGTAAAAGCCGGAGTAATAGTATGCATTCTTTGGAAGCGATAACGATGATGTAAACGTCCGTTTGGCAATGGTATTTGGTGCTTTTCTATGATGAACCTTAAAGCGAAATACCGGCCGGTTTTTGAAACACATCGAGTGTATCAGCATTCGCATGTAGCTTATGCAAATCATCATAAATTAGAATAAAAAATCGGGCTAAATTCGAGCAAATTAGCATTAATACGTAGAATTCAGTTGTCCGCGATGCGTTTCAAAGACAGGCCGGTATTTCGCTTTAATTATATAACCCGTAACTACTGGCAGCAGGGACATATAACACACATATATCAAGAAATTTACTCACATTGAGGAGGTCCACTCGGACCGCAAAACTCACAGTATAAGATCGGGATAGTCTAGGGTATTAGCATATGAAGTTCCCCAGCAGCTAGCCAGCTTCCATATTCACCACCCGAGTGGGGAATTCCCCTTCTTATTCTTTGCGTGCCTCAGATTAGAATGTTTTCTGTCCCCAGGGAATATTTCCTCGAGGGAACGGGAGTGGAGAATATGGCCTGAGAACAATGAGGGGGGAACCTTTCCGATATAATCTTATTAAAAAGAGTAACTGTAGCGCGCGCAAAGACTCACGTTACGGAAGCATAATTTGCATAAATTGTTGCCTTGGGATATGAAAGAGTGCCGCCGCTCAAATTAGAATATCTCATGTAAAAGAATGATGCATGTCTTCATTCGTAAAGATTTTCATCTACGATACAGACGTTTTATAAACATGGATAGACGCCTCAGGCGGCGTAGCCGTCTGGTATCCTTTGTTAGCACGATAGCGCTATGTTTTTTCGGTTTCCACCCTAATTTTGTTCTAGTACAGACAAATGTCTTTCTTTCTAGATATGCAATATATGATCAAACAACTGTGTTTGTTTATTGCAGTTTTATAGGATAAAATCGCAGTATAAAAGGGAAAATACGCATTTGCATGACAACGTATACTCATAAACACAAAACAGGGCAATAAATTGATGCTGTAGAGCAACATTGCCCCCGTTATTGTGAATTTATTAGTATGTTTTATTGTATATATATTTATTTTCCTTCAAGTTCACTCAGAAATCCTCTTTTAATGTTTATTTTATATTTATAAGCGCACATGTCTAGCAAAGAGTGCGAATGAAAAAAAGATCTCGTTTGAACTATTTTGACGAATTTTTTTCTTTTGTAGCTCCGTGTAGAAAAAAAGTTTATTTCTGTCCTTCTTCTTGCTTTTTTTTTTCGTTTTTCTTTTTAGTTTATAGTAAATATATTTAATTTCTGGCTGACAAATTTGACCCTACATTCACGATGAACAACAATTCATTGTTATATTAGTTAGTAAACAAGCACTAGTACCTATTTTCTTTGCTATGCTAGTGCCGTTGGTTAGACCTTTTTTCTACAACGATGTAAAAACTTAAAGAGAAATACCGGCCGGTTTTTGAAACGCATTGCGTACACCTTCTTATGCAGCGTATGCAAATGAGCAAAATTAGAATAAAAACTATACCCCAATTCGACTCCACTTTGCATAGATGCATAGGAATGCAAGTGCTTGAGATGCGTTTCAAAAACTGGCCGGTATTTTGCTTTAACGTGATTTTTGTCTCGACTTCCTTGAACCCACTCTATTTGCCAAAACCGATAAGTATTAATAAAATGATTTTGAATAAAAATATGGGAAGATGACTCGATCTGCAGAATCAAATTGCTCGCAGGAAATTCCAGTGTTCTGACTTTTTAGGAAAAAACTTCTTGACACGACATTATTAATTTAATCGTTCTAGCTATTATTAATATTTTGCTTCGATATTTTGGATAACTATATTTTAGTGGTTAATCGACAATGGTTGTTGTGCAAAGAGGCAACTTGGAGAAACCACTGCCGAATGTTGCCAAACAAATGCTGCGAGCAAAACATACATCGCTGTTAATCGCAGTGCTATGTAAGTTGACGCGTTAGGCTTTAGGCTTAGGCTTAGGCTTATGTGACTTATCTTTGTTGGATTTTTTAGTTAATGCCACATTTGCATTAACATAGGTCTTTAAAAATAACCTTACTGTAAGTGTAGGTGTTCATTTAGAGCTCCGATTGGTAGACCATTTTAAACGAACATAAACACATCGGTTAAAGTGAAATACCTGCCGGTTTTTGAAACGCATCTCAAGTACTTGCCTTTATATGCTTTTATGCTAATTTGCTCGAACTGAGCTCGATTTTTTATTCTAATTTATCTTCATTTGCATACGCTGGATAAGAATGCTGGTCTACTCGATGTGTTTCAAAAACCGGCCGGCATTTCACTTTAACCAAAACAAAATTACACAAAATTACAGACGCACTCGGCACCGCAACAATATTTATCACTTTTCGCACATCAACGGTTATGATGCTACCTTTCGGTGGTAAATCTCTGGCAGAATCCGAAATTTCAACGGAAAACGCTCAAAATGACACAAAAATAGAAAGCGACATGGAAAGTCCCGAGAGCACGTAAGCCTTTTTTTGTATACATCAGTGTTGATTCGTTTCAAAAAAAACCTTAATTTATGGAAATAACTATTTAAGTTTCTAACCTTTAAAGGGATAGTTGTTTTATAAAGCGAGGTCGCTTAACTTTTGAGCTTGCTCCTGGCTCGAGGAGCAAAGAAAATTTACCCCAATTTCCGCATCGAAAGGCAGTCGCGCCGGAGATGGTGGTGTGAGAAATTTACTATATGTACATAGTACATTTTTACAGCTGATGCGAAATTGTTTGTCTACCGTATTATTAGTGAAAATTTGTTTCATACAAAAGAATAAGAACAAATAATGAAAAGGTCACGACAGCAATACTTTAAAAGCAAACGTGGTCTGTTAACAATACAACACTATCAAACCTTTTTATTTTTTGTAAAGTTTCTGTAAAGATTGTAAAGTTTCTGTAAAGATGGAAATGTACTATGTACATGTAGTAAATTTCGCACACCACCATCTACGGCGCGATTGCCTTTCTACACACAACCATAACGAACGAACGAACCAAGACGAAAACGTTTTTAGTGTTTTGAACAAGATGCTTGAATCCACATCATCGATCCCTGAATCGAGCACGTTGAATTTTGGAAATATAGAATATTCTCTGAAGTTTCGCAATGTGAACTTCAACCTCTCATATCTTATGAGACCATCGGTATGTTAATTCGTTCTTTTCTTTACAGAATATTTGGTTTGACCCATTTGGAGAAAAGTCACCGATAAAAAGCACCATGTCTACGACCAATGTGAGCCTTTTGGCCGCGAAACGTTTGATTTATCCCGAGTAAATGTTGGCCCGAAAAGGTTGCGCATGAACGTTGTGACTATGTGGCGCGAACTGCAACGAGTTGGTTTTGTTGGAAAAAAAATGTCTGATCCCCCCCTCCGCGGTGTTCGCTTTTGCTTTTCGCAATTGAGGACAACTTTTAAGCAACTTTTTTTCCAGACGTATTTTTTTTTAGAAAAAAAAAGAGCGTTGCTTCATCATAGTGATTCCTGTGACACTATGCACATCTGCACATCTTATTATATAAAAGAGTGACTGTACTGTGAGTTAGGACTCCTCACGGTACGGAAGTAGAATACGAATAAATTGCTCCGCCTTGGATATAAAAGAGTGCCGCAGCTCAAATTAGAATGTTCTCGTGAAAAAGATCGGCGCATGTCTTCATTCCTAAAGATGTTCATCTACGTTAAATGGAATATGTAGGCACTCAAAATGAAGCAAAAAAAACGCGAAACTAGCGTTTCCATACTAGACGTTAATTTAAATAGGCGACTGAATATCTAAATACGAATTTGCATGCCCTGCATCTTGAATCTTGCTATTTGCCGATATAATAAGTTGAAATTTGCTCCATCAGACCCAAATTTATGCCACGGGTCTGATTAACGCGTTTACAATGGAAAAGGCGCACTTTGTAATTCATTTTCTTTCAAGTGGGTAATTGTAGACAATTCTTTTTATTGTTTCCTTAATGGGGAACACGCATTCTATTAATACAGCTTAACTTCAAAAAGGGCCTACATATTCCCTTTAAAGGGTCAGGCCCATTTCAAATAACCCCTATTTTTGATGATTCCATCTGATTCTTCATGTCAAATATAGTAGGATACGATATTTTTCTAATTTTCAAGCGCAAAATTCACGCAGTATTCAGGTAATTTACCATTGCCAGTCATACCCAACTATTTATCGCAATTGCCACGCCCCTTCGCGCTAATTGGGCAATATGCTCTATTGGGCGTGGCAATGGCGATCTTGGCCACTCAGCGCGAAGGGGCGTGCCAACTGCGATAAATAGTTGGGTATGACTGCCCACGGTAAATTGCTGAATAGTGTGTGAATTTTGCGCTTGAAAATTAGAAAAATATTGCATCCTACTATATTTGACATGGAGAGCCAGATGGAATCATCAAAAATAGGGGTCATTTGAAATGGGCCTGACCCTTTAAAGACGTTTTATGAGCATGCAAAGACGTAGCCGTCTGGTTTATTTACATTTGAATGCATTTAGATTGAAAATTGCCACAATCGAACAATCCTCATTGTAGCATTGAGTGCGCCACAGGGCCGGGCACAGAGAGACGCCATAAGGAGAACTTGGGCCTCCAGGAACAATTCGCAGACATTAAAGGTAAACAATGTAAATCAGCCGGCATACATATAATGATTATTTTATATTATTACTATTTTATATTATTATTATACATATATTGATTTATTTTTAATACTTTGTGTTTCCCCGTCGTTTTCTCTGCGTCTCTCACATTAGAGAGCAATTTTGTGTAGCCAGGGAATATTTCCCCGAGCCGAGGGAATCGGAGTGGTGAATATGGCCTCTGGAGGGGAGGTGCCATTGTCATTGGGCCATTAGTCAGAACAATTCTTCAATCAAAATATCGGGTTTTGCAGCCGAATCATTATGCGGGCACTGGTGAAAGTAAACATTTGTTTTAAAAAAAGGTTGTACAGAACTTTCTTAAATGAGTTAGTAATCGATGAAGCCGCCTTGGTCAACTACATGTTCTCACGCGCGCAGCGCAGTAATGCGTAACCGCGTCCGCGGGAAAGAGAACGCTTTTTGACACGGGAAAGGTGGAAACGCAGAAAAGAGGGCGGGCTTGTTTCTCTGTCTCTCTAGTCTTTCAATGCAAATTTGCAATCTTTTCCTGCGGACGCGGCTGACCGCGCTGAGCACCTGTGGACCAGATCCAGGCACATCTCCTCCCATTTTTCAAGAGATTTTTCCATTTTAGTCAGACGCAGGAAAAGTTTTTTTCATCGTATCGTCTACGTCAAATAAGAAACTAATGGATTCCGTACTCGAGGAAGCGCGTACGGAAGAGGATTTAATTGTCATCTCTGCGGAAGACACCTATCCGAATTTGTTAATTAAGGTATCTCACATTCTCTTTCGTCTCGTGTATAGTCTTGGACAATAGTTTACCGTAAACTTTATTTCCATTTGTTTCGTCGTTGTTTTAAATGTCCTTTACTCAACAAGGTACGTTTAGTATAAAGTGTGCAAGGGCAATTCCTCAACGGTTACTCAACAGCGAATCTCGCTAGCGTCAAGTGAGTGTACCATTGTGGTAGAGAGAAAAAATTGTAATACATAGCGGAAGCTTTCTAACAAGAGTGTAAGTGAGGTAACTCTGAGCCTACAAGACACTATTTTGTGCACTTTGTTGAAAGAAACGAGGTCTGTTCGTCACGAAAGTGCGAGAAAATCGTGTAATATCATCCTCTTTCAGACTCTCACAATCTTGCATTTCAACAAGAATTTCTGTTCGACGCCGTTTGTGGCGAAGGTGAGTTCAACCGTTTAAAGCGAACTTCCGGCCGGTTGTTGAAACACATCCATTACTTCTGCATACTTATGCAACTTATGTAAGTGGACGCAAAGTAGAATAAAAAATCGAGCTTATTCGAGCAAATTAGCATAAACGAAAGCCCGCAATTTCTTGGATATCTGGATTATTCAACTACTTTAAAGGGATAGGTTCACTAGGATTTGCACCTTTTTAAATAATTTCTATTGATAGTATGACCTATGACGGTCAAAATGCGAAAAATACATTAAATTACCTTTGCTCCCCAAGGCAGGAGAGTTTGCTCAAAAAGCTAAGCTACATAGAATTTATAAAACAATTGGGGTACCACAGCCTAGCTAAGTGGGAAATAGCGGACCAGGGCTGGAGACGCTAGAAGATACAGGACCCTTTTATCACCCTCTGTATATCGCAACAAACTCTACACCTCAGCCCTGTCACGCTATTTCCCACTTAGCTAGGCTGCGGTACACCAAATGTTTTATAAATTCGAGGTAGTTTAGCTTTTTGAGCAAAAGGTATTTTTATTTAATTTTCGCATTGTGAAGGTTTTCGGTCATATTATCAATAGAAAGCATTCAAAAAGGTGCAAATCCTGGTGAACCTATCCCTTTAATTCTTGTGCTGTCATTAATGATTTTGCTCTTTTTCACGATGCTCAATTTAGTGGTAATGCGGGATTTTAGTGGAAACGCAAGTTTTGTGGTGCTTGTATAATTTTGAACAGCATTGTATAATTGCAAAGGAAGAAACGCTTATAGCCTTTGTGGGGGTGGACGTTGATAGTGACTTCATTTTTCTGCACACCTTTCTACATCTAGGTTGACGATGACGTCGTATTCCACGTTGACCGTCTAGTGCATCAAATACACAAAGGAATGTTGGTTACCAATTTTCCCGCATTTTATGGAAGACTTTGGACTTCATCCACACCATTCAGGAATCAAACACATAAATGGTAAGGTCATAGTGGTATTGCCTTTATATCAAGTCCGCACAACGTACGGGTATTCCAATGGGTGTGCGGGAATAATAATTTATTACATCACAAAGATGCGCACTAAAATATGTAATACAAAAAACACAATTCAGACAGAGAAACGGTAAAAAATGGACATGTGTACAGGTAAGAGGAAATTCTGCGTTTGCTACACAATTGGTGCGCCCAGAAGCAATCCATAAAACACATATTAATTTTCGGATGAATTTACCTCTTTCGCACACAACTTCGGCAACTCCCAATAGTCAATAATGTGCGTTGTGTACCAGGTCTAAATTTCTAAACAAACAATCCAGATAATTTAGGTATGTTTCCGAGAAAGACTTTGAAGGAAAGAAGTACCCCCCATTTTGTGGTGGGCCCGCATATGTGGCAAATAATAAAGCGGCCGTGAGGACTATAGACAACCTCAGCAGCTTCAATATTGTCTACGTGAGTGCTACATTTTATTTAGTAGATACATACATATTCATGTGATCAAAATCGCACTGCATAACGCCTACAACTCATAGGAAACGAAATCAGAGAAAAACCGTCGTTGGCATATCACCAAATGTTTTTTTTACCGAAAAACCGAAACCGACTGGTAACTGGTTCGCGACTTGTTCGTGACCATTTGGTGACCATGTAAAGACTTTCGATGAAATTTGGTCACGAGTTGGTCTCGGATTGGTCATCAAATGGGTACACCCATTTCCAAACTAGAGTGACGCACATTTGCTCGATGATTGTGAAAACGGCCACATTACGGCAACATTACGGCGGGAAAGTTACGCACCAGAACCCTCCCAAGGAAATAGGTAGACAGGAGGCTGTGAACGCAACTGACGGACACGATAAACAACATGTGGTGTAACTTGCGAAAGCAGATTCCTCCATCATAAAAGTCGAAAATTTCTTGTGAGCTGCTCATGAGGGTTGGTTAAATTCCATCACTTCATCACTTCAGCTAAATCCTATCACTTCAGTTAGAAGACGTGTTTGTAACAGGAATTGTGGCGCAAAAGTCCGGAATTCGACGGATAAACATGCCTAAAACATTCGCACTTCGACCGCACACGAATTTGGTGAGATTCCCTTTTATTTTACGTGTGGTATGCTCTTTATAAAGGAACATCAGCTGGGGCTAAGGTAGTAATAATTTATTGGTAATGAAACAACACAAATAAGAACATGCACAATAATTCAAATACTACATAAAAAACCAAATGGTTACCCTAAGATGAAGTGCTTTACGACGTGAAGTGCCTTACGACAGACACTGCGCTCTGTTTTTTTTTGGCCAACGTGGCTTTATCGATTACTTATTATTATAGTAGGAATAGGATATGGAATAGCATTCTATAAACGTTAGGACTACGTGGCACGAACTGTAATGAAAATGTCATAATGAAAAACGACAAAAATTAAAATGACTTTGTTAAACGTAAAACGCACAACAGTCGTCACACTGAAAATGTAAGACTAACAATAATCCTGCGCTCATCTTAAGGTAAAACCGATTACGTGTAGGCTTAAGCACAATTACCTGTTAGTTATCAGTTCCCACATAATGAGATTTATTATTCCAAATCTCATACTTACAGTACGACAAGAAGGTAAAATGCGACTCAGATCGTGTACCGTACCTTCTCTCGGTTCATGGATATAAGAACCAAACGTCGATGGAAACGGCATGGCAGAAGTTAAGCAATGTGAAATGCCAGATAATCACTGATAGATGGCGGTAGTAAATTAATAAATTGAATTGAGAATACTGTATACCTGATACTTTTGCTATACCTTTAGAATGAATGGATCTAGTAACTCCGTTTGTCTAGTATTTCACTCCCTGGGTGAGACTTCAAATAATTTGGTTTTGGTAAAGTATTTTCTCAATTCTTTCCTATATATTCACTTACACACAAAGTAAAATGACGAATTTGAAGTGACTGCGTTCCTTTAAAGGGATAGGTTCACCTCAAATCACCCCTCTTTTTATTGTTTTTATTAATAATAACACAAGTATCATTCCCAATGAAAAGTAAATCAATCACAGAACAATACGCCTCGCAGAAGAAGCTTCCTTTATTGGAAACTGGGTGATCGGAAGCTAAAACTTAAACTCAAAAACATATACCGTACACAGATCGCGCGGGCTAATGGCAATTAGCCAAGTTACAAACTACACTCGGAAGGACATTATTTCCCACGGTGTATTATCATTTAATGGCTTGGTCGAGTTCGTAACTTGGCTAATTGCTATTAGCCCGCGTGATCTGTGTATACGGTATTAGTTTTTGCGTTTAAATTTTGGCTTCCGATCACCTAGTTTCCAATAAAGGAAGCTTCTTCTGCGAGGCGTATGGCGCTATTATTAATAAAAACAATAAAAAGAGAGGTGATTTGAGATGAACCTATCCCTTCAAGACTAAACACCAATTACAATAACCACTACGTTACAATTTGAACAATATGTTTTCATAGTTATTAATGTTTACCAAAACACTACGTGTTCCAAACTTATATTTTTTTATTATACGGGTCGATCAATAAAATTGTGTTCTTATGTGTGTGTGTGTTTCTTTTTGTGTCTTTATATCTTTCTTATTATGACTAGTCTAGAATTTTCTGAGTTGAGTTGATGTACATTTTTGTGCTCAAAATAGTTGGATGAAATAGAGAGGGACAAGAATCGTATTTTTCATTTCGCTTCGATGCAACCTTCTTTCTTCAAAAAATATGCATGTCAGGAAAATTTGCATACACTTTTCGATTTAATGCGAGGCGCTATGAAAATATTCCGCGCGGCGTTAAAAAAATATCAAAAAAATTGATTCTTCTGTAGTTTACATTCATTCTTCTATTCTCTAACATTTTATGTCTCTATTTGGTTGTCACGTGAATTTATGAAAAAAGCTCTACTTTGACATGTTACATAGTGTTATTACCTTTCATACTTGTTGAATTCATATGTTTTTAATATATGAAGAAACAAATTATTATTAGACACAATAAACTCTTTTGGTTGAACAGGTAGCTGTCTCTACATCCCGAACCTACAATACACAAACACAACATCAAAAATATCAGTCCATCTCCAAGTCTCCAATCGATAGTGGCCCCAGGATGCGATATCGATCTAAAATCAAATATGTGCTAACAGCGGCGTTATGTAAGTCCTTGCTCGTTAAATTCTGTCCCATTGGTATCGTAAGTACTACTTCAAATTAACCTTAGTTGAGCAAAAACCAACCAGACAGGATCCTTTGATGGCAAACGACTTCATGTCAACGCTAGTGTAAGCTTCCCGTAGGACATAGACGTGGTGTAAGTGCTCAACTAACAATATGAGACCAAATTGAAAGATCCTAATCCTATTCCTCAGTGACAACATGAATAGGGAATGGAAATGCATGTTCCCCACCCGAACGTATCTACCAAATCTGCGCATTAACTAGCAAAGGCTCTACTGTTCAGCCAACAAACTTCGTAGGAATATTGACTATCACTCCCTTTACCTTCACTTTTTCCCTCTTTACGTATAATTACAGACTCTCTATGCTTGGCCACACTCTTTTCAACGTTTCTAAAAACTACAAACCCACGGTCTGCGAAACGAGAAGCAGAAGAAGCAAATATTGAATATGCACTAATATTCAAAGATCGTGTCTTCAATCTCACATATAAGTACATGCCTTCGGTAAGGATAAGTTACTTATTTTACGTACCCGTCTTAGCACTAAGGGCATTAGATACGGTATGGTACTTGGGAACGAGAACTCTTTCGATTTCTCTGGAAGACTATAAAGACGCAAAGTTGATTTAAATCCCTCTAGCAGCGCTGCTATACCTTCTATATTCACGACTGGTCTTCTGAAGCCTGAAGGAATAATGTAGATTGTACCTTATACCCCGGCATTCGATGCCCATGTGTTTTATCATAGGTCCGTGGCCACGTCCATGACATTTGCTTTTATCCTGCAAAGCTGTATTTATATAAGTCATTTCAGCAAATCCAGAACTGTGAAAATCTAACGCTCGCTGTTGCCGTCCTGAGCCGGCCGGAGAATGGTCTACATAGAGAGGCAATAAGAGAGACATGGGCCTCGAAGAACAGTTCATATTCACTAAAGGTAACCTTTTCTGTTGGAACGTCAAAGCTTTACCATCCTTTGCCAAGTTGCGCCCAATCCGCAAAGTTTCTTATGTAAGGTCTCAAACTTGTTTCCGTTGCTATGTTAGCTAATTATATAATACTACTATATTCAGTCTGACACCGCCAAGGTGTTCTTCATAGTGGGGACTACATCCAATATGAATGTTATGAAGTCAGTAATGGGCGAAGTTGCTACAAAGAAAGATTTGATAGTGATTTCAGCAGAAGACACCTACCATAACCTGGTTATAAAGGTTGCTGAAATACTTTTTTTTTAATTATGTTTGCGTGTGCGCGTGCGTACAGTGTGTGTGTGTGTGTGTGTGTGTGTGTGTGTGTGTGTGTGTGTGTGTGTGTGTGTGTGTGTGTGTGTGTGTGTGTGTGTGAGGAGGGGGTTGTGTATGTGTTATATGTATGTGTGTGTGTGTGTGTGTGCGTATATGCTTCTGTTGTGTATATGTGTGTGAGTGCGTAAAAAAAAAACATTTTTAGGCGCTTACTATCCTACACTTCAACAAGAACTACTGTTCGGCACCGTATATTGCAAAGGTATTAATATTAATTTTAAACTAGCATAAAAACTAAAAAAAAACTCTTGTAATCGTTTTGCTTGTCTCTCATAAAGCATAACGACGCCGGTAAGTAAGACATATATTATACTATTTACATTTTATTATATATGTTGTAGAATATATAAATAGAATTTCAAGCAATATTTCAACTTACGCCGTGGAGTTTAAGTCAAGAAAACAGTACTCTAAACACTAAAACGATTCACTTTTTTCCAAAACGAATTTCTTCCCAGGTCGACGATGACGTTGTTTTCCACATTGTCCGCCTAATGCACTTGATTCACAGAGGCATTCTAGCAAATCAGAAACCAACTTTTTATGGGAAAGTCTGGAAATCGTCGGAACCGGTTCGCAATAAATCCGACAAATGGTGAGTGATTGGGTATATTCACATATCGTAACATCACGGTGGCCCGGTTTGGACTCTGGACCAAAAGGAACGCGGAATTTGCTTACGTATAGGAGGGGTTCGCATCTTTGCGCGCTAAATTGTGGTGTGTGAATATTCAACCGACCAGATCATCGTCCACTTTTCGATGTCGTATAGATTTGTCTGCTTTCCTGCTCCATCTGCACCAAAACACATTGCACATTGCACATGTAGCATCTTTTTGCCGTTGGTCTGCACTCTTTAAAGTCTAGACGTCAGTGAATTTTTGTATATTATTGTTTTTGCTTGAGGTATGTTTCCTATGGACAGTATATTGGGCTCAAGTATCCTCCATTTTGTGGTGGTCCCGCTTATATTGCAAATCATAAAGCGGCAGTGAAAACAATCGAAGGCCTTGGTAGATTCGAATTTCTACACGTGAGCAGTATTTTATATTACATTCATTTTCAAGATTATGGAAATATGTTTGGTAATGAACTTAACACCTTTTAATCTTTTAAAGTAGAACGAAAAAGGCAATAACAAGATGTTGTGAAATGTGAAATAAATTATAGGAAAGATTACAATAAACATCTTTATAACTATTATTTTTGGCTTAACTCTGGGCGGTTAGGTCAGTTCGATCGAGACTGTATAGAATAATAATGATAATTTATTGCATAACAAGGATGCGCACAAAATATTATACTTAAAATATAAAATACACTCAAGACATCGAAACGGTAATTAGGGACAAGTATGCGGAATTTCTTGATTTAGCACTGTAACCCAGGTACCTTTACGCTATCGACTCTAACACACATGAGGAGCGTAACAAGAGTAGAAGATGCTCGCAACTGGAGGCCCACCTAGTCGATATTTATAGTCATGTTCCATTCGCTCCTTCAAAATGTTCTAATTTATAATTTACAATTTTATGTTCCAATTTTGTATTTATAGTTGGAAGACGTGTTCATCACAGGAATTATGGCAGAGACGAACGGAATCGAACGGATAAGCATGCGAAAGTCATTCGCCTTCAAACCTTATATTGGAATGGTGAGCAGACACATAATACCGTAGCCTTCCATTAGCAAGCACGGGCTCAGCTATCCTCTTGATGCTCACGCTTAGAGCTGGGCACACGCCTTCATCTGTAGCTTGGGCAACTACGGAACAAGGGCGCAGTGTTTATTGGAACTTACTTAACCTTGACACGTGCCTCAGAGGCCATATTCATCACTGCGATTCCCTCGGGGAAATATTCCCTGAGGGACAGAAAACAGTATTCCAACGTGAGGCAAGCATAGAAAAAGACGGGGAATGGAGTGGTGAATATGGCCTATAGTCATGCAGATCATGCATAGAATATTCCAGGTTCGAAAGCCTAGTTTTCCACACATTCAAAGCTATTTGACAGAAATCATAGATCTCAAATACTTACAGTACGGAAAGAAGGTAAAGTGCGATAGCGACAGGATTCCGTATCTACTCGCAGTTCATGGGTGGCCCAATCAAACACTAATACACATAGGATGGCAGAAGTTGAAGACAATTAAATGCCGGATTATCACTAATAAATGGTAATCACTAGCTGTTACGGCTTGTGTAGAGTAAAAAGTAAAACAGAGCGCAGTGACCGCACAAAAAAGTCCCACCACCGGTACCGGCGTGCAAATTTTGGCACACGCTTTTTTTCGCCGCGAACACTTCTTGTGCCTAAGGTGCGCGACCCGCTGGCTTTCATAAGTTCTGATAAAAAGTTGTACTCTACATAGAAAGCGGAATATCGGCCCATCGGCAGTAGACGGACACTTAAGCGGCGTGAACAATGGTACAAAGTTACAAGTCTTTAGCGTCTGTTCTTGCGCTCTTAAGCCTATGCTCTAATCGTGTTTGTCTTTTCTGTCTTCACTTTTGATACTCTCAAATCCCATGTATTTCGCATAACTCCAACTAGTATTTACATTTTTATTATGTGAAAAACAGCATGCAAAATAAATTCAAAAATTGTAAGAGGTGTGCAAGTTTGATTGTTCTCCAACCAAGATCAATAAGAATACTCACGAAATAAATAATATAAGCAAATCATGGAAATACGATGTCTTAAAAAGATACCGTAGGAAAAGGACCGCATTTCAAAAAAAGGCGGGAATTTCGAAAAATATACAACACTGCACGTCTAGCGTGTACGGTAACAGGCACTCCGCAAAAAGCAGTAAATGAACAGCGAAGATTCACAAATTCACACACACAAAAACATTATGCAAGTAAAAAAGGTGAGGTGCTATTGCAAAATCACAAAACTACAAAGTACACGCTATAAAATCAATCAATAAATAAGTTTTGCAACAGCACACAAATAAATACAGAATACACATTCACCCGTGACCTGGTTTCAATAAACTATTGCCATTACAAAAATCATAACGAAAAGTAGTCAGAAATTTTCAAAAATAAAAAAAGTTAGCTTCAAAAAAAATTTTTTAATTTAGTAACAACAAAAAAAACTTAGTAACCAGTAAGACAAAAAATAAACAACTAAATATAAAAGTGAGAACAAAATGATCGATCACCAATAAAAATAAAACAAAATGAACCAGGAGTATTGTATAAATAAACATCGGTGGCTGGTGAGACTCACCGGTGGAGAAAACCGTAAAAAGATCTGAGAAACTTGTTTTGGAGTTGGAGTTACAGGTCGAGTTGCACAAGGTGGCGCAATCGGCAGAGGGTTAGACTGTCGAACGACACGTGTCGAGTTCGAGTCCACCCAGCTGACAATGAGTCCAAGTGTCCAAGGCACACGAAACGTGTATAGTACACGAGCGTACATCACACTCGCCTTCGCTCCAGTCTATTGACGTCGGAAGATTGTGCGCTGAGCCTGAAAGAGGAAACTCTATCAATAAAGCACTTACTGTTGTTAAAAGAATCAATGCTAATATTCACAAGCTCTAGGATACCACAAACCCCCCTCCAAACTTTTCATGGTATTTGATAGCACTATACGGACTGTCTATACCTACACAGTTGACAATGCAGCAAGAGAGAGAGAGAGGGAGAGAGAGAGAGAGAGAGAGAGAGAGAAGAAGAAAGAAAGGACGAGAGAAATGAAGAGAGAGAGAAAGAGAGAGAAAGAGAGAGAAAGAGAGAGAAAGAGAGAGAGAGAGAGAAAGAGAGAGCGCGCGAGAGAGAGAAAGAGAGAGAGAGAGAAAGAAAGAGAGCAAGCGAGAGAGAGAGAAAGAGAGAGAGCGAGAGAGAAAGAGAGAGAGAGAGCGAGAGAGAGAGGGCGAGAGAGAGAGCGAGAGAAAGAGAGAAAGAAAGAAAAGGGAATGATTCCAAACAAAAACCACTAACACACCTCAATCCACTGAATTTGTTCCGGGCCACTGGGCTGCGTTGTTCGCACCTCACCACGACGCATGCGGCACGTTCTTGCGGCTACCTTGTTCTTTCCTGCAAATAATGACAGTTATAAAAACAACAAAGCCCCTTCTATTCACCAATCCACACACTCGCTCCTTCTTCCTCCCTCGCCTCTCTCTCTCTCTCCCTCCCTCCCTCCAACACCTCTGTTACGTCACCAGCCAATTATCATCTGATCTCACCTCGTCTACGAATCTTGCGGATCAGAGTCTTCTGTTCATCCGTCAAATTCTCACTTCTCAGCATTTTCTGAAGCTCTGGCAGTGACATGTCAGCAATCTCGGCCGCAGACACCTGAACAAAGGGGAACAATTAGTTTGGCTCATAGGGGATTTACGTATTTACAATACCGAGAAACATTTATCTCCGGATAATACCGTAACATAGTACTACGTAATCCGGATAATACCGTAAGATAGTAAGTACTACGTGATAGACAGCAATACTACTGGAATGTGTTCAGGATGAACAGTTTCTCCGAAAAAACCGCTCTCATCTCAGTGAAAACAGTTTCTCAGAAAAACATCAAATGTTACACATAACAAGTTTTGATGACGAAATCATTAGAACCAACCGGGAGTCCATAATTAGCCGCAAGTTGCTCATCTTTGCTCTGACGGCCGCGGCGACGCGGCGCTGGAGTTCCGGGCACAAACGGCGCGGCACTGATTCCACGCAAGACACTGAAAGGGTTAAATGAGTACGTCGAATTCTGATGGCAGTATACGATTCGATTCTACCAGTCCCGTCTGAGCTCATCATACATCAGAACTCTCCACCGCCACAGTCACAGACATACAAACACAGTCATACACACACGCACACACACACGCACGCACAAACCCACACACAAACAAACAAACAAACACACACACACACCTACGCACAAGAGAAAGAAAAAAACCTACTCCTTATTGTCAGCAAAGTAGAGTCGACGGTTCTCTTCCTCATCGCGGGGGTTGGGGATCAATTTTCCGTAGAATCGGGTGGTCTGTGCGGGCGAGTGATTCTCCGTCTCGCTACCGTAACGCGGCGAGGTCGACGAAGAGGAGATCGAAGAGCACACGGATGATTCACTGAAGAAAGAAAAGAGTTATTGATTAATACTTAATACATGTTACGCTTTGTTTCTCGACTTCACCTCCACCCTGCTTAACCTATTTCATACTACTTGCACACAACTCCGTTAAAAAAAATGGGCACAAAATCAATACTCACTTGCTCATCGACATTGATCGTCTCTCATTATTATACGGGTCATAAAATCCAGCAGCGGCAGATCCTGCGTTCGATACGGGAGGCATTAGTGAAGTTTGTGTCCTCGCGTTGTGCTGCTGGTGTCCTTGTCCGCGTTGCATCAACTGTTGCTGTTGTCCATAGGCCGGAAGCACACCAATCTCAGTGATAGTCGGAGTCTGCTGGGGCATCTGCTCCACGGCCATCGTCATGTTGGAAATGCCTAAAGGAAATGAAAAATTAGTCATCGGTTAACAACCACCTACCCATAACACTAAATCCCATTTTAAAAAATCTATCAAACCAGAGGCCATATTTACCAATCAATTCCCCACGGGGAATCCCGTCTTTTTGACTGCGTGTCTCACAACATAATGATATTTTCTGTCCACAGGGAATAGTTCCCCGAGAGAATCGGAGTGGTAAATATGGCCTCAGTAGTACTGTACCGGAATCATCAGATAGCTCCTTACAAACCTGTCACCGGTAGTCTCACTCAATAAAGAAAGCTAGCCCAAGCACTCACCATCTCTCCTCAGATAGCAGCTCAGCGCTCCATCCGCACTATGGTTGTACCAAAAGTGGTTGGTCTGGTTGAAGGTGTTACCCGGGTAGTAGGGCATGATATTCGGCATCCCATTCATCGCTGCGGCATCGACGCTCGTGTTGTTGAGTACGGTGGTGTGCGGCAACATGCTCATGTTGCGGCCCATCATGATGTCGATCTCGGTCACTGAAAAAAAAAATGGAAAAATGAGCGTTACTTACAATGAGTCATCAGAGTTAGACCAATTACCACGACTAATGATAAAGTTAAGAGTTTTATTTTTTGGTTAAAGTCACTGGTGCAAGCGCAAGTTCACTCTCCCCACGTCGAGCCCAAAGGATCCCCACAACTACTTAAAGGGACTGTCAAGCCGGTTTTGCATGTTGGGCTCAGAAAAAAGCTTGCCTTTTGAAGGTAAGGAAAGTGAAAATAAAAATAAACAAAAACTTTCATGTAAGAAGAAAAACGATTTCAAACCCCTCCAAAAAACTCCTTCAGTATGGGATTCGAGTCGTGTGGACAAAATCAGAACTATTCTCTGCCGCAGGACCGTTTGCTGTTAGACAGCAAAGAAAAAGAGGAGGGCGCGAGAGAAATTTGTTTAAGTCAGCAAAGAAAAAGAGGAGAGCGCGAGAGAAATTGTATAAAACTACGGTAGCTGTGACAGCGTGTTATAGAATATCTATGAATCAGGCTTGACATGCCCTTTAATGGGACAGGCCCACCGATATAAACCTACAATTATTATTTGAGCATAATGCATACAAAGGGTGTTTATACTTAATGACAACTTACAATTAGCTGCAGTCGGGGGCACGCCAAGCGATACATTAGCCATGACTGGGTGCGCTTGGGGCAAAAGACCAAGTGGGGCCATGTCGTCAGCGACCGTTTCCGAAGAGTTGGAGAAGGTGTGAGCGGTCGATGGGGATTCAGAAGTAGTCACTAAATCAATATACCTTATGAAACATGGTAGGTACACTTGAAACGTCAGTTACATGTTACAGTAACCTGGAGGACCGCCTTACTACAGGTTACAGTAACCTGGAGGACCGCCCTACTACCCGCACGGACTTCCAAGTCTCCACAAACTCATACCTTGCGATTGGGTGTAAGAGGTTCCAGCGACCGATGTGGCTGTCGTGGGAACAGTCTCGTTCGTGTCGGCGTTCAACTGACCGACCTCTTGCCAGACGTCGGCAAAGAGTGCGTCGAGCTCAGCCTGAAACAAAGATGATAAGCGCCGATCATCTTGCACTACTCGGAATTCAGACAGAGCGAGAGAGAGAGAGAGAGAGAGAGAGAGAGAGAGAGAGAAAGCGATGGGAATGACTGAAGAGAGAAGGGAGAGAGGCATACATCGGAGACTCACGAGTCTGCTAAAATACTAACAAACACTTACGTCGGTCGGTGTAGGCAGATTGCTCTTCACGTGCTGTTGCACAACGGGCGAGTTGGTGCGTTGCGCGACAAATCGCTGTTGCTCAGGTTCGGCGCACGAAACGGAAGGCTCGCAGAGATAAGAAGCTTCCTTGAATGGGGCAAATCATGTATACAAGGAAAATTTATCGTTATCAACATGCAAACATGCAAATACGCCAACACTTGTGCAACCGCAGTTCACAACTACAAAGGCAAAGCTAGTATGTCAATTCAATCTGGTAACAAAACAAACCTTTGCAAAAGGAGTCGCCTGGCGCGGTGAGCAGGCCGATAGCGGGCCCGAAGGTCCGTAGAAATCCTCAAAGTAGGTCTTGCTGGCCTGTTCGTCAGATAACGACGAAGCACTCGAGCTGTCGTCGTGGGTGAGCGGCTGGAAATCAACGTTATAGTCTTGTAAATGTGAATAAGACAAAAAAAATATTCCAAAATATAATAAACTGGGGAAATGCTGCCCGGGATAATTCAAATAAAAATCTACGTCTCGGTCTCCAATTTCTAGTAGGGAATTTAGATTTCGAAATCCAAAGCTCATTCCCACGCAACTACAGTATCCCTGATCTCGCACAGTGACAAAACAGTTTGAGCGAAACACAATACGCGGAAAACACCGTGTACTCAATTAAAAAAATTCATAAAACCAGATTTGCTGCAGAAAAATAACCACACATTTTTGCAAGTAACAAAAATGCAAGTTAAACTGCATACCCCCAGCAATTAGCCCAAAATCGCATTAAAACCAGATTATACGGAATACAGCTCAAGGAAAATTAGAATAAAAAAAAACTCCCAACTCCCACTGACTCAACGATACAGTGTGTCTCTGCCTAATTTACGTCCATAACATGAACAGCGAAATTCGATTAGCACCAAACTACAAAAGTATGTAAAATGCAAGAAAAGTTTAAACCCTGTCGCAGAGTGCTAGCTAATCTTGGTACATGAAACCGCACGAGTTCCTTATCGCTATTCCAAACAATTCCCCAATTTTCCCATCAATTTTATCAGTGTGCTTCGACTCTCAAAGCATAGATATAGAATAGATCACTGGACAAAAAGGGGGAGAAGAAGAACGAATGAGATCAAAATTTGATCGATTTCTAGCAGGATATTTAAGAATATTTAAGGTCTTAAATATTCTTCAGTTTAAAGAGTTAAGGACGCGTGTGCTTCACCCTTCAAAACGACCGTACTACTCAAAAGCTCAGTCAAGCCCAGGATGCACATATCACAAACTCGTCAACTAGCATCAAGCACTGAGCAATCAAAGTCGATAACCCTCACCTCTAAAGCTATCAACGGAACTCTAAGGCATGCCATGGGCATAACCTGTCTGTGGTATGAAACTGATGTGGATGTCTTCAATAACACTGATGGCAATCAGTCAATCAGCAAGTAGGGTAGTGCAGTAGTGTACAGTATGCTCACAATGGTCGAGTGTGTGTGTGTGTGCTTATTACAATACTCCGCAACTCTCTCCTGACCAGTGATATACTCTTTTTGGAGAAGGCCCATCCCTAATACCGTACTTTACGACTTTGTGTTTAAATCGGATCTTGCCGTGACGACACCACCCCGTCGTGCAACCGAAATTGAAGAAAGGGGCGTGGCCAAAGAAAAGATACGCGCGCGCGCCTTTCACCGACCCACCACTGGATAGTAAATACTTCTGAATGATCAAAGGCTTAACTTAATGTGTTCCTGATCAGATTCAAAGAACACAAAACAGAAAACTAAGTTATGAAATAGCCTCATAGCAAGGAACCATCAAGGAATGAAATAGCCTCATAGCAAGGAACCATCAAGGACCACCATTCAGCACCACACTAAAGTTGAAACCCGAAGTACCCTTGTTATTTCAACGGAGTCCGAGAAACAGTAGGTCTTGCAGAAAATCCGACCACACCATCGGGAAGCCGATTCGTTTACGCTGGAGCTATAAAGTCCAGCACCAATTTTAACAAGGATGTAACCGCCTCGGATGTAAACCGAACCCGTGATTGTCGTTTGCTTGCAAGAGTAGCTAACTACTACACCACAAAGCGGCCAACTAGCGCAACTATCCAATAGTACACCACTTTCAGAATCTTACAGAACGAAGTTTTCCATTCGATACCCCACACGATTCTTCAACCAAATATGTATTACCAAATAAAAACACCATATAGCATTACATATCCATCCTCATATCCATAGCTGACACCTGACACCGTGACACTTCTTACAACCTACGTATAACATGTTCATTAAAAGACTAGCTAATGCGATTTGCAATTTCGCACATTTACTGATGGTTTCCAAAAATAGCCGTTAATTTTCGATTATAATCCCGATTTGGCAACTGTTGCCGTACATACTGGCCATCCAATATTGTTACGCAGTCGGTTAAGCGCTTATCCGAATTTGTGACCGCCTCAAAATCCCCCCTTTAAATCCCGCACAATCCTCGCAATCCACACATGCAAACAACGCGCCAGAAATTGTTACTTTCGATTTGTTGCCCCGTAAGCGTCACGAGGAGTGCGCGTACGCAATTTGGATGTGACAGGAATAGAAGTGTGAGAAAACAAAACTGTGGTAATCTAGCCAAAGCCAATACATGAGAAGTTTCAAGCAAAGGCTTACCACAGCCGTATATATCCCAAAATATGTCGAAAAGAAGGGATTCAGGGAATTATAAGAGGGGTTACGCAACGCAACGACACTAATCTAAGATTGGGTGCTCTTTTATTTTTCAAACTTACCCTCTGACTACTTTACTGTCAACTGTCAACTATAACCACTAACCACTACGTGTCATTGCCAATTTGTCATTTTCCAACTACAAACTATACGGCACATCCAGCCATTTTTCCATCTACACTTTACATATAAATGATATAATAAAGCGATGACTGACTGAATCAAAGCCGCTGTAAAATAATATAATTTTAAACTGAATCTTTAAAAACTGGGGTGATAGCTCATACGATGTCTCCCAATTGGGTCACATGCCGCCTTTGGATATATTAAATTATTGGATAATATTAAATTGGATAATAATACATTACATCACACATATTCGGAAGTGATATTATTCCCAATTACCAATAAGCTGATTGATCTTAATCTTAAGCTACACGATCTTCCAATTTCGGTATTTTATCATCAAGCTCCACCTTGCATCTCATTAAGAGATTAGCATATATATAATCTAACAATTCTAACTCGACTTGTCAAACCATAATCTTATTTTATAAAGGAGAAGAGTTTACTTTTTTGTTTGTGTGAACGGAACAAAAATTAGAATATCTAAAGGCTATAAAAGGAGAGCCGGAGTCCAGTTTTGAGTAAGCGAAATCCGAATCTTCTTTCATGATTTTTCAAGATACGTTGCAAACGTTTCACACAAGTGTGCTTACTGTTCCTGCATTTTAAACTTAGCAAGTCGCCTCGGGCGGCGTTAGACGTCTGGTAAATAAATAAATCATAAAGCAAATAACAAATGAATCACACAGCGATTCCGGCACGCTGATTGGTCAATGGTTTTGTTCTACAGTATGCCACAAACAAGGTAGCAGTAAAACACCTGACCAACAAAACGGCTTTCCCTTCTATATCTATATCCCTCTTCCTCTTATATCTATACAACTCTCAAACAGAACCAAAAGCAACAACCGTCCTTTCAAACAAATAGACAGCAATCACAACCTAAGCCCATGCAGAGAAGCGCTCCCCTGAAGAAGCTGAAGTAAACGCAAGTAAATTGGTTACCAGTTCTCAGAATACCCCCCCCCCCCCCCACTATCCTATCCTTAACACTGCTCATAACGATCAGCATACCGTTAAACCATTCGCGCAACCGCACCGTAATTGCTTGGTGTACCGCTTCAAATCCAGGTAACCATCACCTTTTCCTATTTTACTAATGTACTGTAGTCTACTAATGTACCGTAAGACTGCTCACCCTGGTCGGCACACTGCTCTTCTCCGTAAGCGTCTGCAAGTCGCGTTCGCACTGCTCGGCCGGACCTCCCTTGTCGTGGGTGATATCGGAACGCCAGAGCACGTCGATCAATTCAATGTCCTGGAAAGAAAGGATCAGATTGAGTGTCAAACAGAATCCGAGGTAAAGGTTTAACATTAAAGCTGTATGACAAGTGGTTTTTGAAATGTTTTATATGCCATGTGACTTCCTTCCCGTGTGTTTTATGTACTTGCGAATTTTCTGTGAAAGCAGAAGTTTATTACAGATACTACAAAGGAATTCAGTTGCTATATGTTTCACCAACCACGTGGCATACCGCTTTAAAGTAGGGAACCATGCCGAGTGGTACATTTTGGACCGGTGTGAATTTAAACTTGAAACCGATAAGGTGCCGCGGCGCATACACAAACATTAAACGCGAGATCAAACGTGCCACACAGCATGTTCTTTGGCCAGTGGTATTCATAGTCTAGAGATAAGCAAATACAAAATGCACACAATAGGAAGAGAAGGGCAATGTGTTTGAGAATAGATCGGGAATTTTCACGCAGAACGTGGAAGTTTAAGACTCTCATAACACAATCATACGCTTCAATTTTGCTGAGAAACTTGGTTCTTACAGACCCAGAGTTAAATGGGCTAAAAAAGTGAATATTTTACCACAATATCAATAATTCATTTCATTATAACCGTAATGATATGATGATGATTAATTGGTTAAGACAGATAATCACTCTGTCGCTCGATAACAACTGAATGTACATAGACTGATTCACCAAAAAAAAAAATGAATAAATTTGGGTAAATTAATGGTATTAAAGTATTTTCCCCTGTTCACGGTTGCTGATACACCTACACCTACGATAGAAAAGTTGATAAGAAATAGCAGAGAAGGACTGAAGACACTAAAACCTAGAAGGATACAAAGTGATAAAAACCAATACTCATCGCCGCTTGCAATCTTGCAGAAGGGACGAAAGATATTCCAAAAACCGCCCAAAAGATGGTACAATAGTCGGGCATAATCGAAAATCGTAAAGGCCATGAAAGGAGCCGTTATGGTACCTCTACCTAGTACTTATCAAAGCGCTAACTACCAAACTACCATACAACCGTACCAACTCTACAATATTACGCTTAAGTGTACGGTGACAGCTATGTTACTTACAATTAGTACTTACCAAACAGCTACGGCCAAAATACCCTACTAAGTCAAGTCCACTTACGACTACGCTTACGGTAACAGCTATGGCACATTACCATGCTAACTAACTAACGTACTATCTTACTAACTCTACAACTAACGCTTACAGTACCAACCTACCACCTCTAACGCGTACAGTACCCTACCAACAGTCTGCCAAGTCACAAGTGCCAGCCTCTCTCTCAGTCTGTCTATGCTAAAATATATACAAAATATAAAAATCATCATCAAAATTATCTGGAATAAAGCGGATAAACGTGGTATTATCGATCCGGAGCGTCACTGTTTTCACCTGTCGTCATCATCTCACAATACCCCATCATACACGTAAACTTATGTAGAGACGTCGTGTAGTAATCCCCGAATTCGAGTGGCCCAAATTTAGAAGCACAAAGCCACTACACTTTGTTCACCGTCATCTAATTCTACTCGAATATGTTGAGAGCCGAGCCAAAGCCTAGATTGAAATTGAGCAGGATTACTTATGGAGCGATTTGCTGGCAATTACACGATGACATGTTTCACAGAAATACAACACTACTTACACTAACTATAGAATGCGTACCACATTTGCTTGCGTGAAACGTTTGTAATATTTAATGAACTTTTCCTCGAAAATCAAGCGACAATCAATTAACCAAACAATCAATACGGGTCTGACTTCTGAATTAACGAGAGAAAAAAAAAGAATTTCACTGTCCAAAAGTTTCACTGTCCACATTCAATCCAATTAGGTTATCCGCAACCGATCAGCTAGTAAAGACGACCAGACAACCCGCGATTTCGATTTCATTCAATAAAAACCACTCTTTCATTTTTGTTGCACTTAGCGCTCTAGGGAGGGAAACACTAAAAGTGTGTTTGAATACAAATTTAGCTGACATTTCATTAGCCAAAAAAAAAAGAGATATCCAAATCTCCTCCACTTCTGGCCACCAATTCAATGTACATCAGAAACAAAGGCTACAATCTGCTCGCGTCTGCTTTGTATTCTCTGCTCAGTGTGCTTTAGATTCTGCTCTTATCTTAACGTTTCCAAATACAAAACGAAGCCCGATAACAACGTTGTGCAACAAGGGCAGCCAGTAATCAATGATCGGTTCGAAGGAGAGTACAAAGGTTCAAAACGTTATTGATGTTCTCGATTCTCGAAATAAAGAGTGTTATTGGATAATCATATCAAGAAACATCGTGGGACATGGCACAAGACAAGCAAGAGAAACTATATGGCATTGTGATATACGGCTATGATGGGTTGCAACGCAGAAGAATCCGAAATAAAATAAAAGCCAAACTAGCCACCTACCATTTGAGTAAGACAAGCCAAAGGTTCTGGATTCGCCGTCGGCTTGCACTTCTCGCAATACTCCCACGAGTTCAGCACAGTGCAAGCACACAAATCGGTTGGCAAGTACAAATCGCAGAATTGCACACGTTCAGATTGATTAAACTGAACTGGAGTGACAGGCACGGAGCTGAGCCAATAGTTGGCAATAGGTTCCAAGTATGACTCCAGCTTGAATAAAAGATTTAGCTCAGCGGCTCAATCAGGAAAAACCAATCGGGCAACAAGAGGATCGGCTTCACGTAGACAATTTCTTCGCTTCAGCTGATGATCCAGGTTCTTGTATCCCAGAGACAGACTGACTGCAAACTGCAACAAACTTTCTGCTCTTTCACTAGGTTCGCCCTGGGTTCACAACCGAGAAACTGATAAGGATTCGATACAGGGCCGTGTTTAAATAGGCACACGGCTCTTCCCACTATGACGAGGAGCATACAACATGCAAGATAACGAGCAAAAAAAATGAACCACCAGATAAACGGTAAACGTTTTCCTTCAACACCTGATGTGATGTCACTTAGAAAGTGTTGATAGTGTGCAGATAAAGTACTGGTCAGTAGATAAAGGTTCGCAACTCTTCCTTTTCTTGAGTAACATCAGACTAGACAGAAAAAAACACCCTGAACTGGCGGCATCAGGTACGCCTCAACCTCAGACTGTCCAATCAGACAAAGGAGAGGCCATTTCGCTATTCCGAAAACAATGTTGGCATCCAGCTTTATCAATTAATCGACCAATTAGCAGTTCTCTGTTTACCACAGACAAGAAGTTTGTTGCATAGTACCCATCACCCTCCATTCATCGTTGCCCCTTTGGCTATCAATAATCACGTAATCAGTCAGAGACATCACACTCGTGAATTGCGTTTTTCACTCTTTAAAGTGATTATTCATCCACTGGTCACTATCTCGGTTGATGCAATTCCAACAATCACAGATCGTTACGTAGACGGAGAAGGCCGAAAGGGCACAATTCACGGATGAATCATCAGCAACTACGTGTAACTACTTGCTTATCTTTAAATGTGTTCATTTTACACAACCCTTAAAGCTGTTTCACCGCATTTCGACACCAATACTAATTGTAAAATCAAGAAAAATCAGCAGCTTCAGGAATCAGATCTCAGTGATGGTCATTAGTACTTAGAGCGTCTCAAGTCTCAATACTATCTTATTTGGTGTATGATTTTCAGGTAAACATTTGTTGCTTAAGCCGAACCCTAACCGAAAACATCTTCTTTGCTTAGGCAGGCAAACGAATCTTCTTGATAGGACAGGTAACGTATGTTTTAAATGTACATGTGCCGTCCTCATAAAGTACGTGATCATAATGGGACGCTAAAACGCACCGACCATTGCACTTTTCTTATTTACATTTACATATTGTTTTTGTGCTCACCTCGAAACTCACTTGCAGATCTTATACAGTGTAAAAGTACACAAGAACACCTTAGTTAGGATTCGTAAAAACCATCGAGCTCAAGGTAAATTTCCTGAAGCGATAGTATACATCCAAAATGTGCAACATGCAAACCAGTTGCAAACTCCATCTCAGTGCCTCAGACTCAGACACTGTCATTGATCAGGGATCAGACTCCCTGCAACATATGAAATCTATGTGTTTGCATTCTGAATATGAACACTAGTGGCCTGCTCGTTCTGAGTTTGCAGTTTTGAACACTGCAATCGGCCTTGTCCAGTTCGTTGCAACTGATTGAAATTTGATTGCGAAATATAGCCAAACCGCAGGGTTGCAGATGGGTCATTAATATCCTTGGCCAGCTTTTCAAAACATGATTCACAAGGCGATAATCTGCAGCGCCACATTGCAAGTGATATCACTCACAACTAACAGTTTACGCCATTTACGACGTAAAATGACGACAAGATTCGCATATAGCCTACTCGTCACTCAGAAAAAACGTCTTATCGCTTCTGCTTAACGGCTCGTCTCTTCTTATCACTGCGACACTGCCCATTCGTGGGGTGTTTTCTTGTTAAAACGTGAGGGCTATACGAATAGCCTGAGTCGGTGATGCGTGTATTTTGCACGTTGCCCCTTCGTGTTATCGGCAAGGAGTCAACGATCAAGTCTGATGATATCATTTCGCGTCCTGTTTCACGCTTCTCGCGGGAGTTCGGGGATGCCCGAATGTGCAGAGAACTTCTTCCAAGTAACCAGACAACAAAGCGTTAACGCCCAACAAAATGTCACCCTCGATGCTAACGCCTACACCCGCTTCCGTTATCTACGACGTTAAAGGCACAGGCTGACAGGAAGTTGTGCAGGCACCTTTTTGAACTTCTGCTTCTACGAAATTATTGCTTCTCTCTGCTGTTCTTTCTATGCAATTCAAATGTCTATTTTTCGTAATAAGATTTGCTTTTATCCAAATGCAAGGTAAGGCACACGCATAGTGGTGCGCGTACTATCAACAAGGTAGCAACGTACATTAGCTAAATGCTAATACTACGAATGCCGCACATGCGGAGAATACCAAGAATACCAGCAACAATACATTAACAAACTGTAATCCAGGAAACCTAGAGCTGATGACTCACAACAAGTAACGCATACGAATTAATCAAATTAAGGTAAAGTGTAAAACTAGAAACCTCTCGCTTTCTGTGAATTGACATGACAATTAGCATATTCTCACATCTCAGACAACAACGTATTGGGACCAATCTAACCGTACACCGTACCGTACGTACAGTACACAGAGAGCAACAAGGCAGTATTATCGGCGTGGCGAGAATATGCAAATGAACGTCCATTTACCATTACAATTACATGTTTGCCCGTAATCCATATCCCCGGTAAGTCGATAATAATCACTTCGTTCAGTCATTACCACACGACTTTCCCTATGATTATTATGATGTGAGCTGATGACAATGTAATAATCTAAGCACTGCCACGTTCCATCCCCTACTAATCAGGGCCAGATCCGTATAATATTTTAATGTAGCTAAATTCCTTGCCAAATCACCAAATAAATAAATGCCTAGCCAAAAAATCACAAAACTAAATAAGTTGTTGGCCAACGCTAAGATGATCTTAGTCGAAATTGGATGACAAAAATACTCTAAACAATATCCATACGCACACATTCGTCATTACTCTGGGGTGTTTTCTGCATCCTCGTGTTTATACGAGGAGTGCGATTACGATTAGTACATCGGACCATCGGATGGTAAATTCTAGAACTACAAGACATTTGGACAATCATTCAATTCCCAGGATATCAAGGGTTTAAAGTGACGTCCTCAAATTCAACTACTAAAGTTCAAGCCCAAGCAAAAGGTGTGCGCTAGAATACACATCACACATTTCACGTCACGGTGATGATACACAACGAATGAACGAATACAGTGATTGCCATTCCATAAAAACATCGCAAAGGGTTTATTTTATTGTTGCCAGTTAGCTCCAACCACGTACTTCCGAATCAGCTTGTCACCATTTTGTAGTAGTAGGAACATAACCCCTAGTCAAATCATGTAGCAAGGGAATTAGGGAATACAAAATACAAGGGAAATTTCTATCGTGCATAATTGCTCGGGTTCACAGGTACACGTTCTAAAGACACATTCTTTATCAGAATTTAAACCTCTACAAGTGAGCAAACATTATTTGTCGTCAAAACCTGCATGACGGTTGGGTATTTTCCATTTTCCTTAATCACAAAGGCCAGATGTGGAATAAACAACCGGCGTTAAACTTCTTACGTTCAGCAGTCCTTGTCAAAGTCTTAATTCTATTTCTGTACATATTACAGTACCATGCAAAATGTTATGAATTTAGCACAATGCCAACTCTTTTTTCTCTTCAACTCAGGTAACCTCATTACCACATAGTTTCCGTTAGTGTTTTTTTTTCGCCTCACATAAGTTCACACGCTTAATTACGTCGCAATCACATTTCCGGCCCAACATCAATGAGCTAAAAGCTAATCCTATTTGGGACGCAAAATAAACATCCAATAATGCAATAATCATCCTATTAGTATATTTGTAAATAAAAATAGAGCGTAAGTTGCAAAAATAGCACCATATACCGGTTTTTTTTAGAATCTAGGGTATTTGGGGTAGATTATAAAAGCTATTACGCAGGGCTAACACGCGACCCGAGCGTCCACACGACGACACATCTGACATCATAAAAACACTTATTCTTGGGATTTCATATCATGCTCAATCGCTATCCTTGGTCAGGAAGCGAACCAACTGAAACCAAACCCAGATCAGGCCGGACCGTGTATTCCAGGCACGGAACCCGCAAGGGTTCAGATCTCTTGCGAAAACGGGTCTATCCTTAACCGTTTTTAACACACACCTTATAATTATAACCACGGTTAGGGAACTACAGAACTACTACGATACAGTGCACAGTAGAATTAAAGACGTGGTTGGTTTCCGCCAAACATAAAACTCTTATTTTCCAATAGACGGATCAATTAACCCAGACAGTGGCCTTTCCATGTGGATAGTACAGTACACACTTACAGTTTTACAAGCTCTTTTTCAATAATTTACTTAGAACCTTACACAAACCATTATTCAAAGACTAACTGCTCACTAATATCAGCATGATTGGACGTTCAGAAGGATCTTAAACGACTAACTTAATATAATAACGAAAAGATTGGAGATTGGGATAGGATAGTATATCGCGGGCGTCTGAATCATAAGTTGCATCTTCAACACCAACACAGAAAGCCGATTAGAAGGAACCGTGCTAAGCTAACGTAGACGAGAAAATGAGTAGTAGATCAGTCTAAGCTCACATTTACCTAATCACCTAATACTTAAGCTGATCTATTCGGTCGCTACACGATAGACTCAATTCAGTCTACTTACGCTGAACGAACACAAAGAACCATGGAAACAAATATTGCACAGTACAGTAAGAAAGATATTTTCTATAAAATTTGACCATCGGAATGATTACTGTAGGTTGACTGACTCAACTGACTGTTTTATTTTTTGCTTTATTACTTACAAAAGGCAAATATATGAGTAAGGCAAATTATGGACAAGGCGTGCTTTATTTATTATTCGTCTACTACTGCCTTGCCTCATCGCGTAGTAGGTCAATTATTACAATGATTATTACAATGATTAATGCTAGGATTAGTAAATCAGTATTATCATAGTATCACCAAAAAGGCATGTCATCAACGTGCCATAATGATGACATAATGATGATTAAGTATGTTAAGAAATAATTTGAGTGTCTGATGAAGTATTTTTTAACGAGAGCAGACGACCGGAATAAAATAAACAAAGTCATAAAGGGACCAAGGAACCAATCTAAAGAAGCCCTTCTAATAAGTACACGACGAGTTCAAATGAATAATTACCCTCGTTCAAACAGCGCTTTTGACGTCACAAGTCACAATACAGGTAACCCTCCTCCTAAGTTAGTCAATAGGTTACTAGCTTATGGTAAGTCCAGAACCTAGAAGTACTACCTTTAACTTCTCAAGTGACTCAACCAGAAGGCATCATGTCACGATTAAGCGGTGCAAACAAGTGGCACTGTGTCACATATTGGAGAATCTGAAGCCTCAACTTCCGAGACCCACTCAACAACACGACGTATAGGACGAATACGGGTTGAAAAAATATTAAAACTATCTACCTCAAGAGACGGTTCATCATTCATGTGCCGACTAGAAGTGGGTAGCATGTTACCAGCTGATATACCAGCAATCGGCCTAAATTAATATTATGCAAATAATTACAATTAAATTACTGCGCTCTACATTGGTAGTCAAGTTGCGCGCCCCAGGGCATAATTTGCGAGCGACAATTGAGGAATCATAATCAGTTTTGTGACAGGAGCACTACTGTGGGTTGTAAACCATAATCTAAAAAACCTTATGGTTCAGCAAATTATTTCAGCAATCAAACTGAAATCATGTGCGAATAGTGCGAACCATAAGGTTTTTTATGGCTATGACTCGCACATGAGTTCACAGTTCGGTTTCGCGCACTCACAGGTTTACGAGGGTCCCCCTCAAATACTACTAATTAGATTCAGATACCATCATTGATCTCAACCCACCTCCTGCTATGGTGGTCAAGCATGGGTCGCTGCTCGGTGAGCACGGGCATCACGGTCACCGCGCTCTTGCCAGATTTCGAAGATGTTTTGTGAGTGGGCGGCGGGTTAACCTTCCAGAAATTGTCGTCGTCACGCCACCTGCAATTATAGGACAATTAGGTCAATAATTTGAATTGCAAGACATGTTTGTTTTCCTGAGTCGACCTGGGGACACCGACCTATGTTCCGAGTACCAGCCAGAAGATCATATTTTTAGTGATGTGTGTATAGGCTGTATATATACTTATTCACTGTCGATGTAGCGAGTTGCGATACGATACATACAAGAACCGGTTTTTGAAACGTATGTTGAACAACTGCATTCCCATGTATTGCATTCAAAAATTCAAATTAATATAATTACACTAAAAAAATCAAGCAGTTATTTTTGTAAAATACATGGAAATACAGTGTCCAAATTAGTTTTAAAATCCAGCTCTTATACCGTTTAAATATATTAAATACTCCAAAAAAAATTAACACAACTACGATTGTTATTCACGTTTGGGGATTTAAGACTTACAGGAACTCAGGAAGAGAAACTACAGTAATCGAAGAGAAACTACAGTAATCGCTATCGCATTCGCAATTCGCATGCTAGACAAAAGATTAGCGTGGACGTCACGCGTTCAAAAAATCTCTTAGCCCCGATGGCATAAATCCTCGTCTATGACTTAGGGGACGAAACGAGGAACCCTACTATCTACCCTTATCCAATTATAACGCTTTTCGTTCACTTTTCCTATTATTATATATATATTGTATTATAACTTATAACATGTTTCTTTTTTATTATGCTACCAGAGCGTAGCGTGCTCCCTAGCTCTTTTATTCAAGGTTGTGGTTGGTTTCATAGAGTTTCAAAACTGTTCCGCAGAGGTACTGAGTATTATGCGACCCACAGTACACCAATGGTTAATCCCAATTGTGTGAGCTATATATATTTCATATTTTCATGTCTCTACACACCGCGCGTCATTTCACTCGTTGCCCAAGTTCGCCACATTTAATAAATAAAATACGATACGGTTTAACTATGTCGAAACACTTATGCTCAAGTATAAACAAAAATGTTCGGCTTAGTCCTTTGCCCACAAAAGCAAAAATACTTTAAAGGTTTGTGCCCTATAATCCGTTGCAAGCATCTCCACGTAGCAAAGCCACCATTGCGAAACGCGCATAAATATAAATAACCTACAAACATCCCAAAAAATTAAATCCGCTTTAATTTCTTCAAAATTCTAGTCATACCTCATAACAAGCAAAGCGGCCTAGTATAAACGAGCAACGTGTCATAAGCTCAATCTTAAGACTCAAGGCTTAAGGTGTTGCTATTTTTGTGTAAAATCTGTAAAAGTCTAGAACAATGATATTTCCACTGTCACCCATATCACACTGTCCGTAAATATCGCACAAAACTACATGGTGAAACATGATCAAACAATTAGTATTCTGAGATCTTGAGCTGACAATTTCCTACAACGTATACAAAAAGGACCGTGGATTGGATGTGGACGGTACTGCTAATTCTAAGAAATTAAGAAATGAATCGCCCCAAAGTGAAACAAGGGACCCCCACCGATGGACAGAAATATTACAGTATGTAAGTGTTCCGGGACGGGAGTCGTAAATGTAAATGCTCGAGGATCTACCTTGATTTTCTATATCTTCTCCCATAATGAATCGCATCTAAACAACTACGTGTTGAGTAAAAAACCCATACCGCTCCTGCTAACAGCTTATATGATCCTCGTTTGGTAATGAGCATAAAAATACTCTAATTTATTAACTTGACCAAACAAGGCGCAAAAAGGCAAGCATTTTGGGCGTCGATCAGATCTTTAATATAACCTTATTATAATCTAGAAAAAATAAGCAATGTGCCGATATTTCGAAAAGCTTAATTACGTAAGAATCGGGCCTGATCTTCCTAATGCAATCAAAATTAGGCACTATTTGCCCTGGACAAGGCTAACTAATAAAATTACAGAGAACACAATTTACGACGACGTAACCATTCTCTAAAAATAGCTAACCTCGCACTATCGGTTGCAATAAAAAATACCCGGACCAGGGTAATATCGTAGACTGACACATTTATTGTAAACCCTGATACCAAATAAAAAAGTCATATATCGAATTTTTAACTTACCAAAAACACTATCGCCTTTGCTACCACTGTACACTATCTATTTTAGTACAACTTGCGAAATTGCATATACTAATTAATTTATGGCACTTCCATGCTACAGCCGAAGTTCCCAAGTCGAAAAAAGTGTAGGATTATAGGATAAACGTTTTTTTTAATTTCCTTCTTTCGATACTGTCTCCGCTAGGTTGATAGGGTCTCGTTCCTCCTCTACCCAAGAAAAAAATGGGAATAAAGACAAGAAAGGAAAGATGGAGATTCCGGTTACGGTCCCTTTAAACACTTTTTCAGACAGGCACAAGACACAAGAGAGGAGATATCGTCTGCACTTTGGAAGCGATTAGGACTCGGAACGAGCAATAAAAAAAATTAACGGTAAATCCTGGGAATTTCGAAAAAATATATAGAAATTAGGCAATCCGTAAGCGATATCGCAAACCTTCCTGTAAAAATATAAAGTCGTCAACGCTTCAAAAAATTAAACCGTGAGTCTTACATACAAAAAGAATCGTACTTCTCCTACGGTAGATCAATGGTAACCCCCATCCACATTCGAATTTCAAACAAAACAAGATAACGTGAATCTTATTGTTAGGCTACGAACTATTACTAAACTTACCAAACGACGATAACAGTTGTCATCAATTGAGGCTTACAATTTTTTTTTTGTCTACTCTGGTTGCTGCTGCAACCTACAACACATACATACCTAAGGAAGACATAGAAAATCAAAACAGGACCATGAAAGGGTGAAGGTGAGCTCAGAAGTGAACTGTATGCTACAGTCTTCTGGCTGGGCTGGCAGCGTCAAAATGTAATGTAGAAATTAAATTCCGTCTAGATGGTTGCAGGATGGGTTGACCAACACAAAAAGTAGTCAAATTAAGAGTAGGGTCAACTTTACAACATAAAAACCATACGAGGACACGAGATACACACGATACAATCTAGAAACAAAAATAAAAAGATTCAGAAAGGGTAAGAAAAACTATGCAAAAAAGGTAAAGAAATAAAATTGGAGATCTCGATCTTTATCGAAATAAAAGGAGAAACCGTTTCAATTGCGCACTTATTTAATTTCTCAGCGCAACTGTCGAATACATTAAAACAAAAAAGTGGCATTCAGCCTCGAGCTTGCTAAGAAAAAAAAGATTTTTCAAAATTTTTGACGGATTGAAAAGGTGGTTACTGTTGTATACTTCTGGCTTCTGGCCGCCACGTTCTTATACATAAAGCAAGCAAATTATATAAAAACAACTTTCAGCTCAATAAAAAACATCGCTATCACAGTCAAGAGTATATCTAGTTTGTTAGGTACGTAAGTTGATTAAAGAACAGGCTTTTTTTCCTTAAGCGAAGACAGAAGGGAAGGGCAAGTAGCGGCACACCTATCGCTCAGCGAAAAAAAAACAGAGCGGACCTACGCCGGAGCCCTGAGCGTGAATCGAGCATACGGCAAAAGTTGAAAACTGAAATGGATCGAAGCACCCCAAGGGTGGGACTGAGATGAAATTGATGAAAAACGCTCATAAGGGCATTTTGCATGGAATGGAACAGTCAGTACAAATAGATCCAAGACACAAGACAAGACACCTGAAAAACACGCGCAGTGTCCCCAATCACAAATTTAGAAGGAAAAATAGAGATATGGTAGACCTTAGCACTTAGTAACTTAGTATGCAAAGGACAAAAATATATACATAGTAGATACAAATCAATAATCGAATAATCCTCATTCTCATTTATACTTATCAAACTTACCAACAAAATCAAAATCATCATCAAAAAGTCAAAATAAACAGTATTCGCTTCTACACGTGACACACGTGCTAAAAAAAAGTCCAGAAAGAAAGTAAATGCAGGTTCTGTTTCTGTTTCGGAGTCGGAGAGACCACAACGCACAACTCCACAACTCAAAATGTCTCTCGTAAGCAACAAGCAAGTGCAACAATAAATATAATATGAACTATGAACCAACCTCAAACCCATCGGTCTCATATTCTTGAAAGCGTCAAAGAAATGCTCGTCGCTGTAGTCGGGTGTGCAGAACATGTCGGTGTCTGCAAAAGAAGACTCAGCTTAATTAGTTGACTGTTGACTAGGCGGCTACGGGGTACTGGTACCGTATAACTGTATAACATTGTAGAAGTAGAGTGTAGAGATTTGCTGTCTAAAAATACGAAAATTTTGTTAAGGTGCGCAATGTAAGTTGCATACTTACATCTAAACCTGATAGAATTTAGAATTAGAATCTACTATCGTATCGATCGGCTCGCTACCTGATCTTTAACTAGCGAAAATTAAATGCACTTCAAATACGACTGACTCTATAGCTACGGTAACTTAAGCTTACAATTAAGGCGCTCGAAATAAAAATAAAAAGTTGGCATGAGGCAGGAAGTAGCAATACTACGTGCGATTCAACGTCAATTGAGAATTGAGATTACTGTACCAAAAAATTACCTACTCGTGCTCTAACCTAAAGAAAAAAAATATGTACACACTATTTTCATCAAATGAGATGTCTAAAGGAAACAGTGACGAGATTACAGACAAAAAAAGTGAAACAAGGACGAAGGGAAAAGAAAAAAAGCATATTAATTGATAAATATATCGCATAATGTTTCTCTATGGCTTCACATCAAAGCACGAAATACCACGAGAAAAATAAAACAGAGCAAAGTAACAAAATAACTCTGGGTGAACATGTTTCTAGTTTTTACATTCTACTAAAAAACTCAACTAGAAATCCCTCCTAAAAACACACACACAACATGTTCGAAATCGAAAACCTGTACCTGATACCAGTGCAAAGAAGTTTTACATCGATGTTGTATTCTGATAAAATAAGAGAGGAGAAGGTTTAGGAATTTAAACGTGCTCATAAAATGAAGACGAAATATCATCTTCTTTTCCATTCCAAAACAAACAATAAATCAATAAAAGCCAATCGACATTGGCTATGTGCACATAATTCTGACCGGCTTGTTGAAACTCGAAAAAGAGAAGGGAAAAGAGAAAAGACCTTGCTTTTCGCGTCTCATATTGTGCAATGGGAGACAAAATAGAAAAACTGACACGGAAATCAGAGTTAAGCTACAAACTACAAAACACAAACACTAGCGAAACTTGTGTATTTCTGGAAGAAAACAGTAAACACTAAAAAAATAGGTTAAAACTAGCGCAAAAAAATTAATGTGGAAAAACAATTAGATCTCCCTCGACTCTTATCTTATGTTTAGTTGAATGCACCAAAAAACTAAAACAGACAGGTTGCACTACAAAATACTAGTAAGACAAACAAAGAGTTACTATTTAATACAACCTAGAATGGCCTAAAGGTCAAAAAGAAGCAGGAATGTTGGGAAAGAAAGCAACAAAATACTATCTGCTCGGCTATCAGGGATTATATCAGAGCATCGGTGATAATGCCCAAAGAAGTGAAGTGACCTCTACGAAACTATTGATTGACAAGAAGGAGCATATCAGCATAGGGAGTTGGGGAGAAACCCACAAGTACCCGTCACTTTTTTGATAAGGAAAATTAATCTTTTTTTTGCAGAAACAGCATTCGTCTATACTTTGAACCGAAGAGAAGACTGACGACAAGTTTAGTTTGTCCCCGTCCCGTATTAGGTAGCAATTTTTAATTTGAAACAAAAAATACTGACAAGGAACGGACATTTTATGGCAAGAAATTTACCTTTTTTAGGTCTACCCTATCCCACCGTATCATTCAAAAAAGTTAGTTCGGCAGTACATATAAAATATACAAATACGATATGACGTATGTCATTTGACCACAACCATATCATGATGCAATAGTCAGAAACAGAAAAGAGCAACCAGCAACGAGAAGGGGAAGTGAGAAGTTAGTGAATAGAGAGGAAATGTACGAGCTACGTGCCAAAACACAAATGCTCGACCGAGCAAAAATGAGAAGTTAGTGAATAGAGAGGAGCACAGAAAGGTAGTTAGTGAGGGAGAACCTTATGGAGGAGCAGAGAAAGATAGATAGAGAGGAGAACATCAGAGAAGAGAACCTTTCCTGATGTCTATAGTGCACATCAATAAATATATCGCAAAATAAGATACTGTATTAAGATAGACTAAAACATGTTTTCATATGTAACCATGGGAAATAATTAAACTCGTTCAGGCAAGAAACTGTACAAAACTCAATTTCGTTTCTACCCTACTTCACTGGTCCACCAAATGTACATTTAATTGCCTACATCATACGCACCTTATACGTATACTTAATTTTGAATTCCTAAAAAAAAAACCAACTTGTGTCAAGAGTAAAAAAAACACGGGGAATAAAAATACGATATGGAAACTAATAGGAATTCTATATAAGGGAAAGAAACCCAAACCCAGCTATTATTTATAGATTCAATCAAACCCATGTACCCATGTGATCAATAACAAACATTTTCAATGAAAATGTAAACTATGCTCCATGCTCGGAATTCTTGCTATGGAACAAACAAAATGCCAAAATTATAGATCTCTATCAGCCTCTTTTATAAGCAGAAACAATTCTATTGCACTAACAGGTGGGTTGGTCGCTGCTCTATATGAACTGTGTACGTGCCAGATGGAAAAATTGCCCGTGGACTTCGAAACGATTGCGCCAAACAAACTAACAAACAAGACATCATTGCTCAGTGCTATGATCACAATGGTAGCGCTGTAGCGCACCAAATCAGCATTCATTAACCTCGCACACTGATTAGATCTATGGATCCACTGGACAGATACTACGCTGATACGCACAAAGAACGACCAGTCTCTCCAATTGTTATAGAGCAATTGGTGTGACGTGTCCACACAGATGTTCCCTCATTTAAGAAACGCGTACGTGCGCATTTACAAAACAACCTACCGCACGTAGACTAGAACCAGACGATGATTTTAAAGCTACTATTCACAATAAAGATCAATTGATCACTGATTGGGTGGCACTGATTGTGAGAAAGGAAATCACTGCAACCGCACTGAAAGCAGCCGAGAGAGTAGAGTACGCTGCGTCGTGATAGAAAAGCCAAGGCAATGGACAAATGAAACGAAATATTCTTTTCTGAGGCGCTCACTTACAGAGACAATATTTCCCCAAAATCTCGCTGGTAAATACAGATGTAGTAGTTTACTATAGTAAGTAAAGAGTAAAGAGTAAAGAGAAAAACAACTTAAGGAACCGAGAAGGCAGTAAATGAGCACAAACATCTAAGCGCGCCTGGCTCCTGGTCTTTAATATTGTAGCATCGTTAATCGTAAGAAAATTCGAAAATGAAAGAAAACTACAATAAACATAAACATACCACAATCGAACCTGTCGAACACGATCTGAGACTGAGAGTCCATTCCAGAAATGGAAAAGTTCCCGTCGAAATGCAGCGGTGACCAGTCTTTACCCAATGGAACCTAAAAATACTCGATTCCCTTTCAACACACAAAACAGTACTTATTCTAATGAGCTTACTGTGCTTACTGTAAAACGTTCCATATCGAAATCCTCCTCGAATGACCATACGGTACCTCGGTACCAATCGAAACACAAAATGAAAAAAAAGAAGAAATTGAATAATAAAGAAAACTCACGTTCGGTCGTGGAGGCAAAAGCATTGCAAACAGGAGCGCGGCCAGCCAGTAAGGTGTGGAGTTGGACTTAAAGATTATAAATTCATAACACTAAAAAAACTCATTTTCGGTAATTTTCTACTTTCAGTCATTTTTCTACATTCACCACGACTAACAAAAAATTACGCCCGATCAGTAACTGACAACACAAATCAAACTAACGGTTTAATTACCCAAGTTCGAGGTAATTATTCCGCATTGACGGTGTCGTAATGACGAAACGTTGGCAGTAAAGACAATTTTACATATGTGAATTTGATGTTTATTCTGGGAATCGTAAATGCTCGAAGATCTACCTTGACTACTTATATCTTCTCCCAAAATGGATCGCATCTCAACAATAGGAGCTCGTTCACAGACAATAAGTTACATTTGAGTTGAGAACTAACAAATGGAAATGTGAAGGGCGGAAAAAAGCTTACTCCTTTCTTTTTATACGTAGCTGGTGACGGGGAGCGGAAACGCATGCGAATGTTTCGCACGCTACGAACACTCTCCCTACTACTCTCCCTAAAAAGCAACATATGATGGCATAAACCTCTCTATGCCATGTACGTAAACCCAATCCGCTGAATTATGAGCAGCATCAGCGCAAGAATTAACACAACTACGAGCGTTACACTTGAATATATATGTGATCTAACGTTACGATTTTTTTTTTAAGAAACACTCAAAGTTGGACAAAGCAAAACGAAGCACACATCACAAAACATTAACTTAGTAAGCTTAGTCCGTACACTGCACGAGTGTCATTACAAAACTCAAAGCTACCTTCGCCGTTGTGGATCCGGTTCTTCACCTGGTGGCATTTCTAACGTTCACAGTGTGCTTCTTCTTCTTCTTGAACTTACAACACTTTCGCCTTCGAAAACTAGCAAAGCTCAATCTAAAAAAAATTCAATTTCCACGTGCAAGAGTCCACAACAGATTTTCAGCACCCCGAGAAAAATATTAAATAGATTCATTACTAAAAGACAAAAAGTCCAGCAGCTCTCGTACAAATAGAATATGAAAAACACCAAACACGTAGATACTGCATTGTAAATTAAATCCGTACTGGCCTAGAAAACATCGAATTCCCAAAAGTTTGACAAAACCACACCTTGTAGAATAGTCCTCACCCCCACAAGTATCCCGCCAAAATTACGCACACAAATGAAAGGAGAAGGCGGCAGTACTCACTTGAGAAAGACTGCAAATCAAATAATAACAATCATGAATCATAAATAAACAAAAACAATCCTGAAGGGGTAATCGGGTAATAGAACAAGAAACAATGCAAAATAAATTATTTGCTCACGCAACAGTTAGATCACAAGCAAATTTTGAAAAAAAAAGTATAGGCCAGTTATATAAGTAGTCCCAATAAAATACTACAAACATAAAAAAATTTAAGATATTCATTTGGTCAAATCACCTATCACCAACGTATTGAATAAATAAAAAAACGTGGGAATATGACAAAAAAAACTTTATAACATCAACTAGACAATAAATACAGCGCAATGATGATTCACATAATGAATAACAATCATATAAGAACATGGAACAAGCGTAAAACTCACCACGGAACTATAGCATAAATTAAAAATAGCTGAGCTGAATAATGCAGAAATGTACAATAATAATGATCATGGATGACACGCATCATCGTAAGTGAGCAGTAGTGAAAAAAACTATAAATATACAAGGAGGAAGGAATATCGGCAATCGGCATTTACAGCAATAATCAAACTTCAGAAAATAGCACATAAAAGGTAAAGTACAGCATAAATAATGTATTGAGTATTTTCTGATGATAACAAGCAAATAAAAATGTCTAACTCGGAAATATTATTTATCAATTATCACATTCATTTTTACGCCGGAATTCGACTAGATACGAAATTAGACTTCTAGCTTTTTAATCTCAGGTTCACATTCAATCACAGCAACAACGTAGTAAGACCAAAGCTAACTAAATTAACAATAACGACTAACGCATAACGCTAACGAAACACGCAATAAAGGGGAGTTTTTGCTCAGATTTTCGGGAGTCAATCAGCAATATAGAATAGAATATAAAGGCGGAGTATTTTTTTTTAACATTTAAACCGGGGGTAAAATCACAAACACCACTTCTCAACTTACATAAAGGTACTTACGTGAAACTCTTTCTACCCGTCTCCCCATCACTCACTGCCTCTTCTGGCTCTTTCGCAGCATGTCAACCATCGTCAGTGCGTACTTCAGATTCGACAGCAGACACTTCATCGCACGCGTCCATCTGTGTGAGAGAAGTTACTACGTGTTATGTTTGTGTCCTCACGTTTCTGTCATTTCTTTGCAACGTCCAGAAAGTATATAATTTGTAACAATTAGCATGTTGATTTGAAGTTAGCATAATCATAGAAGATGAAGGGGGTGTGCGGGTGGGTGTGCGTGTATTACTTTGACTCACGACTCTACTTAAAGCGAAATACCGGCCGGTTTTTGAAACAAGATGTCCACGATGCGTTTCAAAGACCGGCGGGTATTTCGCTTTAATACTGCGCGTTTAAACAACTCTCAACACTACTAGACTGATATCTATAAAAAAATAAAGAGTTAACCAACCTCTCCTCGCTGTTAAATTGCATCTTCACTGAATACTTCATCGAATTGTGCACAAGACAATCTTTCGAAATTGAGTGCGGAAGAACCCATGTCGGATCCTTGTTCTGGAAAAAAATATATGGTTAAAATTGATGTCATATTATTTCTAATTTCTAAGATTTGTGATAAATTCATCAGTTTGACCCAAAAACACCTAGAACATTTAGTAAGATGTGATATTCGACAAAATATGATTAAAAGAATACATATAAATAGAATCACCAAGCACAATTAATGAATAATAAATGCACTCTGTAAGAATGAATGAATATAAATAAATGAAGATAAACTGATAAACAAACCAAGCAAAAACCATATAAAATAACTGATTACACAAATGAACGTATAACGTGGAATATGGGTGTGGAATAACGCTCGCAAAAGTTCTTAAAAGATGAATATGTACATAAAATCGTAAAATTATATAAAGAAAGTACAGTATTGTACTTATTCTTAGTTGGTACTTGATACTAAACTAAAAACACTACGACACAGAGCGACGAGCAAGGAATAACACACGCTGACACGCTGCACCCTCACAGACACTACAAAGGTACAAAGACTACAAAAACTACACCGGACACCGCGTCAGAAATCAGAAAAGAAAACGCTGGAACCGAACGGCTATTGCGAAAGGCATACGAAAAGAACAAACAGAACAAAAATAGTCTTTGCAGGGCACACTACAATATACGATAGGGATGAATAAAACATCAATAAATGATTTTTTTTACAGAAAGTACTATTTGCGAAAGGTAGAAAATGCTGGGAATTAAAAAAGCGTTATAAGCAGTGACAATACCCAGGCTCTATTTCAATTAGTTTATGTCTTATGGGACAATTATTTAAGGCTACTCACTTTCTTCATTATTCGAAATCCTTACTAAGCGAGCAAGTCAAATTTGCAATATACATTGCAATGGCAAAGGCAAAAGAGTCGCGGATGTTCCGATTAATGCGTTTGAACCCGGCATTTATAGAAACAACAACAATACAAACCACAAATCAAGGACAGAGCTTAGATGATAAAATCTGTTATCTGATAGGTTTCATTACCTAAACCGCACATCTACAGAAACACCAGTGTAGTGTGGTGATTCAGTTATTCAATAAGAAATTAGGAAACATTCAGAAACGCGTGCACGTACAGACACAAACAATGCGGGCTTGCGGGCACATAATGACAACTTACTAAGGAGGAAACCTTGTGCTTTATTGTTTACGTTTACTTGTATTATTCTAATATAATATAGATCACCTCTAATTAGAAAATAGGCTCACTTATTGTTAGTCAAGCTATGACAATAATAAATAAGTTTACGGGAAAGGAACAAAATTAGGTGGAAAATCAAGCATATAAGATAAACACCTCATTTCAGACTCCCGTGGAATTGCGTCACGGCCCAGCACGAAATGAAATTACAAAATCTTAGGGAACGAGGCCAACGAGGAACATTTAAGATGCATACACCAAATGCTTATCTATAACTTAAAGTGCTTAAAGGCTCAGGAACAGCACCTGTCAACCTGTCTTGTACAAACAAAAAACACCCACCAGTTATTTTGACAATAACTGCAATAAAGAATGAGGTTGAATCAAGAGATTCATTCTAATAGGGTAGTAGGTACAGACTGCTCAAGAATAAATAAGGGGTATTTTGAAACAAATAAGCAGACTACAAATAGAAACATACAAACTACAAACTACAAAAAAAGCAACAATTCATAACCAATAACTTCACTTACTATGAGAGCAGATTGTAGAATGGCTAGACACTCGAGAAAGGCCACCGCGCCCTCATCCGTGTTATGACCGGTGCCGAATGGTCGCCATCCACCAGAAGCGTGTAGTGGAAGATCTTTCGTCTCGCCTAAATTAAATATAAAATAAAATACATGTTACACAATTATATGACAACTAAAACGAGCTACGAGCACACATACGATCACATATAATATGCGCCTTTTTGCCATAGTACATACATACAGACAATACATGATATTCTCTAGCTTAACCAATGTGCAAATTCTTTTCACTTTACATACATTAAGTGGTTAGGTTATTTGAGAAATGCACATTCAATTATTTGACAAAACGGTTAGGAACCATCTAGGGAGGGTAAAGAGGCCACTTAAACTATACCAGTGACGCCCAAGTTATAGAAAACACATAGAAGTCATTCATACTGAAAGCTTTCTATTGGTTGGACATCGAAAGATAATTAACTCTTGTCTCTTACCCGAAGGCTTTGTCATCTTAATATACGAATGACTTCCCAGCGTCATGATCTTGTACATGGATGGTTGATTTTGGGTCAATTGAAGGAGTACCTAAACAAGCCGGAATGCCTGAACTCAGAATAAAATAAATCCTAAATTGCTCTCACGCTTCACTTTATTTGTTAGTTTTTTCATAACTCACAGCTTCAACAATCCAATAACAAAGTCCCTAACAAAACAAACCACTCCTACTACACAAAGATAGAAAGCTAAAAAAAAAGATAGACAATTATTGAACAAACTGCTCTGTACTTTTTGTTTTCGAGTTGCAAGTTGTTCACCAAAACCCCTAAGACATAACTCGTGAGAAGCGGATGACCACCATACAACAGTTGCTGTCAGCTACTGGCAAAACAAGCGCACAATCAACGGAACCAAAAATATAAATTAAACTTCTGGGTCAACATTTATTCGCACCTGATCAGGACTAGGATTAGGTCGATCGGGATCATTACAAAACTACTACACACTACTTCACTATTCCAATAAAAATTTTTTTTGAGAAACGCACACTAAATTATTTGACCACACGGTTAGCGACCATCTAGCTAGGAGGGCAAAGGCGTCATTTAAACTAGCACATAAAAGACGTTATACCAATAGCTTTCTATTGGGATTACTGTACCAAAACCAAAACTCGTACCACAACGACACACTTAAATCACCCAAAACACTTACATCTAATAAAAGGGCAGCTTGTCCCCAGGCTGAGTTTATCTCACTCCATTCCACCGGATGGTCGGGAAGCCTGAAACGATCATCCATATAACATATATCGATGAGAGGGTAGACAATGTCACCTTATTAGGCTTTGAATGTTGTACGATGTACATTACATCAAAACAATAAACGCGAACGCTAGTCAGGTGAGCGAGAATAAAAAAATAGAATGATAACCATGGTAGTTAGTTACTTTACGGTACGGACAATACGACGAGCTACGCTACAAAACAAACGAATACCCATTAGCTACTTTTAACCCAGCACCGAAACATAATGATAGTCCAACCAAAATACTCTTTCCAACATAATACGGGCGCACATCATCAAGAAAATTAAATGATAATTAATAGCATACCTTCCCAGCTTGAATCCATTTATTTGCGCTAGCGGACCCTCCACCCAAATATGGAAGCACAAATCGAGCACGTTGCGAGATGTGAGCTTCTAAAAACATGTATAATGATGATGCTCACAAATGACAAATGATAATGTGCGAAGGCGAGACAATATAGACCATATACATTAAATCAACTGGTGGGCCATGTCCATGTGTCGGGAAGTAGGTATATATTACATATTACTGAATACCTTATTTAAAAAAAAAAAGAACAACGCGAAAATCAAGTATCAAGGTATCGTAAATCCACTCAGACTACCTGACTACCGCTTGTTTACCGCGATAAAGCGAAATACCGGCTGGTTTTTGAAACGCATCGTGTACGCCTGCATTATTATGCAGCATATGCAAATAAGCAAAAATTTGAATAAAAAATCGAGCTAAATTCTAGCAAATTAGCATAAATACGCAAGAATACAGTTGTCCACGATGCGTTTCAAAAACCGGCCGGTATTTCGCGTTAAAGGAGGAGGCTCACGAGTATGAATTGCTCAAATAGTTTCCTTTTATCGACAGACGCTGGTATTAAATTCCGAAAGACATACTTTACAAAGCAAAAGCTTTTAATTGGAAAGAGTAAATCAATATAAAACTATGAAGTCTATAATTTTGGACCGTAGTAAATAGTTGATTCCCATAGTGGGCATGCAAATTTACAAGTCATTTTGCAAGCCGGCACAAAATTTGAATGCCCACTATGGAAATCAACTATTTATTACGATCCAAATTTTTACAGACTTCATAGGCTTATATTGATTTACTCCTTCCAATTAAAAGCTTTTGCTTTGTAAAGTATGTCTTTCGGAATTTAATACCATCATATATTTCGATAAAAGGAAACCATTTGAGCACTTCATTCTCGTGAGCCTCCTCTTTTAAAGGGGAAACCAGTTTAGTTTGCCTTTTGCAAAAAGCACTATACACATGCCCCACCACTGTCGCCCTTCAGCCGAACTTTATACCCTCTGACATTTGTCAGTGATAAATAATACTATTAAAGACACAAGGCACACAAGGTGTGGAGTTCAGTCTGCCCAGTTTCTCACAATACTAATATTAGAAGCTGGGGTACAATACCTAAAGGAAATAAAAAAAAAATACAAATAACAAATTAATTACCTTAATCTGCCCCTCGGCATAGCGCAGCTCGGCGTCGTGCTGTCGAATTGCATCGTCGCACTCCAGCAGTTTCCTGAAGATCAATAAACTCCAGTAAGTAAAGCGAGTGTAGAACTGCGGACGAACCTCATATCTACACAAATCCAAGATTCCCCGCGGAGGTCAGTCTATCGCTCAATATCAGCCTTGCCACCTCGCCTACACAGGGAAAGAAATGCCCGCACCCTCGATATGGAATGTGGGGGAGACTTTTTACTGTAAAGTTCACCATCCAAAATGTTCAAGAATTAAGAATTCCGCCACAGAACAGTTCAATTCCCAATTTCCACGATCCTGAGTAACAACAAAAAAAGGAAAACAAATCACTTACTTATGGGTGTCCCTAAATTGCCCCCACAATTCTTTTTCTCTTTTCGTTGTTTGTTCCAGTTCCTTCTTCTTCTGGATCAAATCAGCCTCCTCACGACAGTCGCTTTTGGCTAGATCGGCCAGCTCACTGCGAAGTTGCTCCTCATCGGCCTAAATAGCATAGTAATAAATAATTAATACAAAGAATGGACACTAATCACAGTTCACAGTGTAAACAACGTTTGCGTATAAAATTCATATTCAAACTAAATTGAAGCTCAGTCCACAGTGCACAGTGGCACAGCCAAAATACACTGAAATGCTTGAGCTATACAGCTCAACGCAGAAGACTTTTTGTTAGTTCAGGAAGTTAGTTACTAGTGATAGGGCGTGAATGAGGAAAAAAACGAAACAAGAACGACGTCAATTTTGCTTTAATGGACACTCGACTCTTCCTGCCAAGAAATATTGTCAGTTAGAGTGACCAGTGACACAGAAGATTGGATAACTACTAGCAATAATAAGAAATTGGGACGATTGGGACCCACGCAATTCCACACTAAAACTAGAAAAATACCAAGGAAAAAGAGACTGCAGATGCAGACTGCACAAAAACACTGCACTAAAGGCGTTCACAGTCAAACACCTCACAAATTAAAAGTCATAAACAGACACAAACGCCAAGGTCCAAAATTAAAAACAAGTGGAGAGAGAGACAAAGGCAGGTGGAGGACCCGGGAGGCGAGCGCAATCAGTGGGAGGCAAGCAGCTGGAGAAAGGAGAGATAAAGAGAGTGGTCAGATTCAGGCCAGGTGTATTTTGTTCAGCACGAGAGCCAAGGAGTGAGCGACGAGGTATGAGATGAGAGAGAGAGAGAGAGAGAGAGAGCGGATGAGGAAATGAGGAGGGGAATGGGAAAGAAACGATACAAAATATACAAAATGACTAGGCAGAGACGAGATACGGGACTCGGACAGACAAATAAAGTGAAGAAAGGTAAATCGTAAATCGCGCATTGATTTTCGAAAAAATCACTTTAGAGTTCAACCGGTCAACCGTTGAATTCTTTCAACAAATTAAACTTCGGCGAAGACGCGCAAAAAAACATAGTGCACAAACTACTTCATTTTGGTACAGTGGAAGTAACAGCAGCTGAAGCTGAACTTGTATGTTGTATCTATCAATTTACTTTTACATAAAAGGGAAGTCAGTACAGCTAAGCAGGTAAGCTATCCCACCAGGAATAAGGTGAATTTATATATTATGCAGAGCAAGCAGTGACGAGGAAAGTGGTACAATGGTTCAAAAAACAAAGAATTTTCAACTCCTCCTCCAAAATGAACATTAGAAAAAGGAACATATTACGTGTCGTTCCGTGCAAGGCGGCACGAAAATGAACACAAAGTGATCAACAACACCTGAGACGTAAAATGCGGAATTATTTGTTTGTTTTTTGAAAAAAAGGAAAGGGAAACGATCGAAAATCGAAACCACGTGCGGCTAACAAACAACATGATTCAGGAGTAAACAAACTCCTCAGCTAAAGTTTCAAAATCCTTATCCCTCATTTTTGAGTGCTCGAGAGGTAACGATGCAAGGATTAAGGATCGATTTTGCTAATTTACCTTTTACTACACGACGATAAGATAACGTGGATAGCTGGATGTAAGGTAGTAAAGTCAAGAAGAGTATAAATATGAAATATTTTTTTAAGTTCGATTTGTTCGTTCTATTCATTTCCCAGCATGGATGAATACAAAATCACTAATGGATTGAACTATGAAATAATGAAACAGAGATATTCAGAAATAGAAAATTATTAGAAAACAAATTTGTGCATACAACGACGCGACAATAAGGTAAGCAAACAAATCAATTTAAAAAATCCCAACCTTCAGGTTTGCAAGTTGCTGTTTGACTGCCGAAACATCGCTGTTCGTATGGTGTTGTTGCAAGTCCCGTATCAAAGAACCCAAATCGAAGCACTCAGAATCGAGAGCGCTTTGCTGCTCGGTCAAGCCCACTAGAAGAGCATCAGAGCACTGCTGAAATAAATAAATAAACATTTATTCAACTGGATGCCACGTACATGCACATAATATTCAAGTTTTATTCTTCTAGAAAGTTATGGCTAAGGCTACAAAGAGCCAGAGGGGACCGCGGTCGGTCACTAAAACCAATCAGATGCCCGAATTTTGAATTCCCGCTCTCTCCCAAGTGCCCAAGTCTCATTTTCCTCGCTCATTCATCTATTATGGCAAGCAACGAAGCAACAAAAGCAGGACATATCACATATATATCATCTGTAAATGTTATGGTAGATGATAGTTATAGGGACCATAACGTTTGTAAGGATAACGATGAGTCAATGATCGTTATAATGTCGGCGGACCGTGCATAATAACGATCAACCGAAACCGACGACACAACGTATAAAATTTGGAAGAATCAATCGATCCAAAAATCTTAGATCAGCAAAATAAAATACCTTGCAAATCGGTGCTTCGGCAGGGGTTTCGGCGTTCTCTATAATCTGCATGAGGTTTCTGGAGGACCCAGCTTCCATGGGATTAGGTTCCTAAGAAGAATTGTTGTGCTAGGGAATATTGCACAATATGATCTTATGGAAAACATTATATGAAAACTGGTGTTGGAGTGCGTGGTTCACTAGTTACTTCTGTAGCAACGAGGTTACAAGGGAGATTGGTATGTATATGTTAAAAGTTATATTCACTATTCACTCTATAAAGCTATGGCCAATCATCGCTGATCGCCGGTTAGCCGACTGCTTCGGCTTTCTTCTATCAAGCAGGATTATATAGGTTAGCATATTAGCATAACACTTAGTGCAGCATTGTTGTGGCTTGTGGTTGAAACTAGTCTGCTTACAAACAAAAAATGGTGTTCGTTATTCTCACATCCGGGTTACGTTTCACCCTGATACAATCGATTATAAGTTTACTTGCGTTTACCGAGCTTCGCGGAGTTGTTTCACTTTGCAACTTAATGTAAGAATGAAAACGAACCGGAGTTTTCCGCGACATCCGTAAAAGAGACTCGTCAAACTTCATATTTTGCTGGCAGTTCAGGCACACATAATGTCCACGATTTGTCGAAGACGAGCTGTCAACCCGAAGCATGCTAAACTGAAACGAGACCTCATAATGAATGGGAAGAGGACAGAAACTCAACTGGCGACCAAAGGACCAATTATCCTAGTGTATCGCGTAAGCAACCGTCGAAAAATCAAGACTCATCAACTTCCACGCAAGATGGGAATGACACACACGCAATGAAAAGCGAGAAAGGGACTAAATAGAGCACAAAACATTTATAATAACATTGATTTGACTGAAACTTTTGAAGCGAAGAAAGTTCGAGTCAGTCGCGGCAGCCGAACGCACACTTTTTATTGCGCAAGAAAAATATCTACGAAAAAATACCGTGCGTTTCCATCGAAGCTTTAGTTCCGCCCATGCAACTACGGTATTAAGGATGAGGTATATCAAAAAACTAATTCACTGTGAAATATTTATTGCCATCAAAGCTCGGACGAAAAAAAAGTGAAACACGATAATATTTTTTTTGAAGCTCTGAAGCTAAAGATGGCCACAGATAGCCGACATTTTTCCTTTTCACCTAGACGACCTCACATTTATGGGGTTCGCAAGTATGCTAAAAATTTACCGTATTTGAACTACCGCAGGTTTCGTGCAAAAATACTGTAGTAATTTAAAGGGACAGGCCCATCAAAGTAAACCTATATTTACGATACGTCCATAGTGACTATCAAGCATTTTTATTACAATATACAGTGCGTCGCATAAGTATGTAGGCACCCCCAAATTTAACGATAATATTTTGGACCAAAATTTTTTGAACAAATTTTAACACCACTAAATCGACCATGGCGAAAAACCCGAGGACAATGAATATTAGAAAAAAATTCGACATTTTCAGTATTTTACGACATTTAAACCGAAAAACAGCTGTTTCAAAAGTTTGTAGGCACTTCAGTAAAAAAACATTTTATTAAAAAAAAAACAGAATATTGAATGACAATATTCATTTATAATCGGTGTGACCACCGTTATTCTTGGTGGTGGCAAAAATCCGGTTCGGCAGGGAGTTGGCCAGGTTCTTGAGCAACGACGCATTAGAGGCAAGACGTCCTAACAGGCGATCTTCCTGAGCAGTGAATAAACGAGGACGACCAGTCCTCTTCTTAGTGCCATAGGAATTGGTCTTTCAGGAATTTGTCGACCACGCCAGGAGACCGATGAATTTGAGCCGCAATGGCCCGATTGCTAAGACCAGCTTGAGCAGGGCCTCAATCTTGACGCATTCGTTGTTTGAGAGATGCTTACCACTTGACAATGGCTCACATTATCACTAATACCCATGACAATTGCAATTTATCCATTTCAGAACAATTATAATAAAATAAATTAATAATACAATTAACTAAAGTGGGTGCCTACAAACTTTTGAAACAGCTGTTTTTCGGTTTAAATGTCGTAAAATACTGAAAATGTCGAATTTTTTTCTAATTTTCATTGTCCTCGGGTTTTTCGCCATGGTCGATTTAGTGGTGTTAAAATTTGTTCAAAAAATTTTGGTCCAAAATATTTATCGTTAAATTTGGGGGTGCCTACATACTTATGCGACGCACTGTATACAAACTAAATTTCACATTTATTTGCCATGGAAAACTTTTTTCCGATGCGCTCTGCTCAAATGTGTACCGTAAAGCCGCAAATATCCTTGTCGTCAATGCAAATTTATCGTGAAATTATAATGCGATTAAAATTTGCATATATAGCTTTGAAATCTGCAGTTTTATGGTACACATTTGAGCAGAGCGCATCGGAAAAAGTTTTCCATGGCAAATAAATGTGAAATTTAGTTTGTATATATTGTAATAAAAATGCTTGATAGTCATTATGAACGTATCGTAAATATAGGTTTATTTTGATGGGCCTGTCCCTTTAAAGAATCACGGACATTTTTTGGGGGTACTGATATACAAAATCCTATTGATCACAAAAAAATGTATATATTGGGCACAAACATTTACTTTCCGTCTTTTATCAGATTTTGCATTAGGTAATATTTTGTTCATCCCAAATAGCATATTTGGGTTTTATTAATTCCTGGTTATGTTTCTATCACCTCCCTAATATGCCGTAATCGATTATTATATTTTGTTAGTCCCCCTTTGAATTTGTGAAATAAATTGTGTGATATCGTATCTCTTTATTCAAATCGGTCATCTGTTTCTGTTCGTTTCTAATTTTCATCCTCGGATGCATACCTTTTGGCGTATTTAATAAATAAATAAATAAATATACTATATCCCACTTCAGCATGAGTCCATCACATTTATGTAAATAAATTCAATTTTTAAAGTGAAATGTAGGTCGGTATGTATTTATGCAAACTGGAGTCGAACTGGGGTCGAATTTTTATGCTGATAATGCTCCTTTGCATGCAATGCATGTTAATGTAGTTATTTGACATGCGTTTCAGGAACCGGCTGTTATTTCGCTTTGACAATTTACAAACTATATTTAAATGTATGAACCATGATGGGTACCTCCTTTTATTTACCTTTAAAACAATTGCGTGTAGTCTCTGTGAGCCAATCTTATAAAAAGGATAACATAAAATAATAATACTTTTATTAACAAATTCATCAATACACAGATCATCATGATTTCATGTAACTCATCTCATGGAAAACAGTAAACTAACACAACAAAAAGGAGAATACAACGATTGCTTATTATTTCATTTGGTTCTCGAAAAGGCATATATTACAAATACTTACTGTAATTGTAATATTCCGTATATAAGTTGTGATAGCAATTCTAAATGTAGTCCAGTAATAGGAATTTGTAAGAAATATAAGACGTCGTCGAACTGTAAGAAATACTCCTGATCTTATTTTGAGTGCTATTCACTTTATTCATCGAGGTATATTATGTAAATACACTGAAACCAATTTGTTGCTTAGCATTAAAGCGAAATACCAGCCTCTTTGGAAAATGTGCATATGATAAGCAAATCCTATGTATCCTATGCTAATTTTGCGCGATTGCCGTGGACGATCCCGCAAAATTAGCATAGGATACATAGGATTTGCTAATCATATGCAAATTTTCCAAAGAGGCTAGCATTTCGCTTTAAAGCGAAATAACACCCGGTTTGGGGTTTTTTCACCAAAAATAGTTTGAAAAAAGTTATAAACGAAAATAAACATAAAAACACAAACAAATAAGTGCATCTTGCACAAAAATGTTCTCAAACAACCATATTTTGCGATTTTGTATGGGAAAATTCGCTTCAGGCGATTTGCCGATTTTAATACTAGCACGGCCCTGGAAAAATCGAGGGATGGCCTTTTCAAATTATAACGCACTCCGCAGCATCCAAATGACGAAATGTTGACAAAATATTTTGAATTTGGCTAGTAAAATTCCAAAAACACACGGTTTGAAAACGGTGGTCAACGCACGGTTGTTTACTCCTCCTCTTTCTGTATTTTTTTGTTGAGACCGACCGCTAATTCGCTTTAAAGCGAAATACAAGCCGGTATTTGAAACGCATCGAGGACAACTGAATTCTTACGTATTTATGCTAATTTGCTCGAATTTAGCTCGATCTTTTATTGTGATTTATGCTCATTTGCATAAGAATTTTGGTGTACTCGCTGTGTTTCAAAAACTGACCTGTATTTCGCTGTAATCACGTTACATGCTTAATTATCAAATACCAACAACGTCAACCGGGCAATAGAAAAAATTCCCATTGATAATTAGATTTAGAATAACAGTAATAAGAAATAAGTGAGCGAGGCGGATATATTGATAAATTAACGTAGATTTAATAAAATAAAAAATACTTTGTTCATTACATTGGCCGTGATTACGATCGTGATTTCTACACGTCACAAGTGGAAATATTTATTTTAGACTGGAAATTAATATCATTTTGTGCTTACAATTTGAAATTGACCCCAGTTAGCAGCTAGCAGTGAATGTACGTGACCACACTGGGTTAATAAACGACACATACATCTTCATTCTATGTCCTAATGTACTGAATTGACTGAATATAATGTATGATATCGATTAGTCGATCATAACTTCTTGTCCATGATTATTTGGTAGTGGCGCCTCCTTGAGATCAATACGTTGTTTCATTGCAAACTGAAAAACGTTCAATTTACAAAATAATGGCCTTATGTTAGACCTTATATATTGCGCCACGATTCTCAATCTGATGGTATAAGCCAACTATGAGACGATGGGTAGAGGACCATAACGAGAAGCCATGGAGCCTTCGCGGCAGACCAACGCTCAAAGTTGGGCGGCTACGTCCTCGCACACGAGTTTGAGTAGCGCTGCGCACCCCCACTTTTTCCTTTTTCGTTTTCATATGTATATGTCATATTCATATGTATATAATCTATACAGTTGAAACTTCGAAAAAAAGAAAAAAAAACAATAAGGAAAAAAAGTTACCTGGAACTGACAGGATCCCTTGCTCAACAATTTAACCACTTTGTTGTTTTCGATTTGGCATACCGCTTTCACCTGTAATTGAAAAAAAATCAATATCACATAAACATAGGAGAATTATTTCACCATCGTACAAATCTAATACAATGTTAGTACCATGTTACTCGTACTACCAAGAACTACTATATATGAAACTACCAATACTACTAGAAACTATCATAACTGCAACGTACTACCATAGAGCACTTCAGACAAATAGAGAGGCAGAGATGCACTGGTGCACATAAAAAAAACAGGTTTGATTGAGAATTAAGTAAGCACTCCATTCACGAACCTCCTTTTTACAATGTGGTCCATCCATGTGATGTCTGAATACTTCAGCGATATTTATGCGAATTGGCAGGACTAGGGCGTTGTCACGGCGTCTGAAATGTTTATTTATTGATTCCACTATTTTCTTCGAATACAACACATAACATCATGTATTTCTAACCTAACATATTATCACTTTTCACAGCAAGATGATGCCAGTTGTTCCCCAACAAGAAGTCAGGTAATGTATGTTTAAAACTAAGGCTCTAAGCAGACCCTAGAGCCTTCCTGCAATTCCCAAACGTCCTTCACGCTCCCGCGTCATAATTTGTTTTCCCAAATGTAATTGCCTCAATGTAATTGTCAACTGTCGTCGTTAAATCACCACCGGATGTGTGTTGTAGTATTCCAAACCCGACAATGTGGTGCCTCATTCAATGCAAAGAATGGCACGTAGCGCGGCGCCATGTTTACACTCTTTGATTGGGCAATAAATAGGCGCTAAGCGCCACTTTATAGCCAATGTTTAGCGGAAACGGCGAGCCAGGACGATGTAGCGGAAATTGGCCAAATATGTGTGAGATTTAGGATTATTTGACTAAGTTCAATGCTTTACGCTTGCCACATATGTTTCGAGGAATCTATATTATCCTCCTACCCAAGGTACAGTACACGAGTACACCCTCCATTTTCAGGTACGGTATCCCCCCATATACGAAGTGCTTCTTATTTGAATTTATATGAAATCGTGGTCTGGCTTCATAATGTTGGTGACGTCATGAAAAACAACTTAATAATAACAAAGGCTCACCTCTTTATTGAAATGACAACTGTGCCACTCATTCGCGTGTTTACTGTGTACGATCCACGATAGTTCATTTCCTCAATTACTATTGCAGCTTCTGTTTGATAGCGTGGCGGGACCTGTGAGGAGAGTAATCAATATCATAAATTCACATGCACTATTCAATATCATGAATACCGAAACCAGGGAACCCTATGCGATCCCTCCTGGCTCAAAACTAAAGACGTCGAGCAACTGACGTCTGAAACACGTCATCAACTCAGAGCTGTATTCACCAACACGCAAGGAACCCTCCCTGGCCTCCCAGGGAGCTAAAGAGTGCATGGGCAGAAGAGCTTCAGAACGCTCGTGAGCCTAGGGAGGGAGGGCTCCCTGTGTGTTGGTGAATACAGCCTCTAATCATAATCTTTGCGGAGTGTGATCCGTTAGTCACCGATCAATATAAGGAACTTAATTTTCATGTATCAAATGTGAATCACGAAAGTATATGAATGCATTAGGATTGTGAATCCAGAGGCCATATTCACCACTAATTCCCCGCCTGCTTTTCTCTCCGTGTCTCACATTAGAATGCTATTTTCTGTCCCCAGGGAATATTTCCCCAGGGAAACGGAATGGTGAATATGTCACCCGCGCTAAACGTTATTGTCCTGGGAATGTTTAGATGAATTGCTTTTCAAAACTAGATAGATCAATCAATCAATCAATTAATCGATAAATCTTACCTGCACATTGCTGTCAACGCCCCACGATAACGTTTCCGTTTGTACATTTTCGTTCAAGTTGTTAAAGTGCATCTCGTGCTTGAATCCGGCTTTCATCTCTGCGATTTCACCTGAAAATACAGTAAGCATTGTTTTGCTTAGATTCCGAACTTTGGTTTAGTTACCCAAGTTTGAGATATTGTCCTGAAGGACTACAATGTTGCAATAAACACTATGACAATCAGTGATGTTGGCGTTTGGTTGAAATTTATGCAGTTTATGCCCACAGTTATTATGCTGACTATCTTGCTAACGTCCGACTAGAATCTAATTGTCGTGTTTTTTTCGCAAATAATAGCCCGTATTCTCGGGTCGACGGAAACGTTCCATTTGGGAAATCCTTTGTATGCAAATTTCTCAACTATCTAGACTAGCTGGAGGAAAAATTTGCATACGATTGAGCTCCCAAACGGAACATTCCCATCGACCCGAGAATACGGGCTAATAAATGTACACGTTGTGTAGATAATTTCGTATTTTCCAAATGACAACAAGCTCAACTTTCGAGGCTCAACTTTCGAGAAATAAAAGAAATTATTTCATTTTGTCATTTTACTAATATATTTCCCTCTTGTAAAAAGGAGCCCAGGACTTCTCTTTCCGTGAAGATCTTGTGGTAATTCAACACCTGTGGGCATCATAAGGGTCATATTTCCCAAAGACATTGATCGTATTCTACAGCGAGCATAACACTTGGAGCTCGTGGGAAACTTTGAAGATTCTACTTCATTGGTTCTATAGTTTTATCATCTTGATTTTGGTTTACCTAGCACCATTTACCAGCTTGGCAAAACCCATCTACCAACGTTATTTCGAGATGTTTATGGTCCTAATGAGAATGAAGCAAGTTACCGTAGTCGAATCAAAATTATAACAAAACGTTTTCACACGGTAGAAATCAAATACGCATATTATCTCACAATCAATAATACATTTCCCCCATCTCGAAGTCGCTTTCAAGTAATTCTAGTATATCCCCATGCAAACATATCCAGCCTCCGATTATTACTTATACGTTTACATTTTGCGGGCCGTAATCGATGCCAAATTGCGCTGTCGCACGGGCAAAAACGCATAAATTTAGTTACTCGGGGGATATTTTACGGACAGAAATGAGTTCACTGAGTGAACATTGACTTTGTGTACCAATAATATTAATCAGTTTCAGTAATATTCTTTGCAGTTTTTGTATTTGGGGCATATAAATTTGAATATAATGCACGACGCGTCAAAATTTCAAAACCACGCGAGTTTCATTGCATAATGGGCGTTGGGCATGAGGATCAGTAGTCATAACAGTTCATACATACCAAATTCCATTGCTTTTGAGCATTTTGGTTTTGATATTGGTTTGTCACTCTGTTCGTTTATGCAGTTGATAATTTCCTTCTCTTGATGTTTATATTGGTCCTCGAGATTGAAAAGATCGTCTTAAAGGGACAGGCTCACGAGAAAATCAAATACTGTTGAATTCCCACATAATTTGCTTGTGTTGCCCATATTCCCAGACCCATAATTATGTATGGTGCCGGTAGTTTTTTTCATTACTTTTTGCATCGAACAAAAAAACGAATGCGAAACAATTTGCCGCGCGCAAATTGCGCTCGTTAGCCATGGTACAATGGGCTGAATTGATTGTTTGGGAAATATAAATATGACTGGATATATACTGGGCTACTTCGCTATTTGCCCTGTACTTATAGTGAGTTACGCTCATACAAACAAAGTTTCATATGCATATACATACAATAAGTGCATCTGTAACGCGTTGTGAAGTCTGGTTTGGTATGGTATATCCTACAGCTGGTTGAGTAAATGTGTTTTCTAATATACTATTTCATAATCAAAACAAGTAAATAACATCTTGAACGATTTTTTTTATTACAACTGTAACTGTAGAAATTAATTTTTAAAAATTCATTGTCTACAACTGAACGCTAAAATTGCTCTGCCAGATTTTCCCGAAAATAAACCCCCTTTGCACATAACTTTTGATATTTCTTCCAAAACCCTGTTCCCTGTTTGCGGTAAAGGTAAAGTTATGCCTAACAATAAGTGTGTGCGCGCCGCTTCCCGCGCGCCAGCATAAAGGCGCGCACTGCGGGCGGTCCCTTTCAACCGCTATTAGTGGAAATTGGGAACGGGAATGCAAAGAGTTATATACAAAAGTAAGAGGACGGAACCACCCTCGAACGGTTTAGGAATTTGACCTTAAACTTCAATTGTTTGTGCTATTTGTGCAATAATAAATGACAAACTCAAATGAATCCAGAACTTGTGAGAAAAATCCCCAACAAAGCCAAAAACACCGATTTAGGTTTAAGTATCCAAGTTCGGGATAATTTACACCGCGTAAACCTTTCTCAACAAACTGTAAAAAAAAATCGAACCGGTAAAATATTATTTAAAAACTTACATGGTGTCTTGAGCGTCAATTCGGCTTCCGCACCGATAGTGTAGCCTTGTTCGCGAGCGACCGCGCATAGAGATTCCGTTGTGCGTTCTGTCTGAAATAGTTTTTTGTTTTGTTTTGTTGGAAACAATGTCTGACCTAATGCTCTGACTTAACCAGCTAGAATAACTATTTTGCTAAGTAAACAATGGGTTACAATGGGAACACAGTACCAATTTGGTAAAACCCGTAAGTGAACAACTGTATGTTCTGAGAACTACTAATATGGCTTTATATTTTTAGGAGCCAAACAAAAGGCTAAAGATTCGAAAGTTGATATAGTAAAGATTATAAAGCATTACCTTAAATGAGTACTCCTGAACTCGATTTGTGTTGTTGGCGAATATAGACTTGAATAAAGTGAAGGGCTTGGCTCCGACGGGTTGGAAGTCCTGGTAGACGGGGTCGTCATGGGTGATCACAAGGTTCTTGCGGTTCTGAAAGCGGTTTCAGAGGTAAGAAAATGTGCACAATTGGTGAAAATTAGGCGGTAAACAACTTTATTATGGTTTTGATCATTATCCTTTAGTTTGCTCTTACTTATAATAAGATGTTTATTGATGTAGTTTTTATATTGATTTTTTTACCTTCTACATCTCCCACTAATAAATGATACCAAAATTAACGCAAAAATGAGAACCCCTTTAAAAGTCAAAGTGCACATTCTATAAGAAATAAATAAAAGTCTCATTGCTCCCCCTTTTCTTTAGTTTCCCCACTACGGGGAGTCAGTCGGGGGCAGAGTTAATCCCCTGATGTGAACAACTGAGCCTTTCCAACACAAGGTCGACGAACAACAAACTAAACTTTAGGGTTTCTATCAAATTATCTCAAAATAAACCATAAACGTAACCATATTGCCCACGTATTAGAAAATAAATGGCTTCGAGTAATTTGTCATCTGAAACTCGTCGTCTACTACTTGTAAGGTAACGCTGTATTGAATCACAGGAGCACGTTCTTGGCATACAAAAGTTTTTGTTGTTGTTATTTATTGATTATATTCATGCACTTATTACCAATGCGTTGTGTTGTGCTTCCTTTTAGAAACCCCCATAGTTATCCACTAAAAGCTGCTAATCGAATACTCACTCTGTGGCTCTTCCCCCAACCGTATTCCCAGGGGACAAGTCATCTCTCCCCCAACCATCACCTCAATCTTTTCCTTGCATAATTACCTAATTTCTAAATCGATAGTGCAATTATTTTAAATTATACGCATGTGATTCATGGGACGCATCGGATCCACATTCCTACAGAGGTAGTCACTGAACTGATTATCAACTGATTTTATTAAGGAAAAAAGGAACCCTAATATGGCCACATGACCACACGGTTGATTATCTTATTCTAATACATTTTATAAATTTCCCCTTTTTGCAGCTTTCGAAAACAAGCTAATGTTCTTTCATAGCGAATCCAAAGAAGTTCGAATCCCCAGAGGTTCAGCAGGCACAGCGAGTGTCGATAATTACTGTTAGAAAGGGCCATTTTCTACTCTCTCTCCGTCTCTCTCTCTTTCTCTCTCTATGTCTCGGTATTTCTCTCTCTCTCCTCTGTCTCTCTCTATCTCCTTGTTTCTTTCTCTATCCCTCTCTCTCTCACTTTCTTTCTTTATACTCATTTTACGAATTGCAGGGCTTCATCCCCTTCATTGGGATTGGGAGGGAATTACGGGTGGAATTTGAGAGAGTATTTGCATAAAGTAAATGAAGCTATCTTTACTAAATTATAGCCTGCTGAAGGGGAGGGGTTTGAAAAATTTGCATATGCTGTGAACTTGGCGAGGTCCTTGGCTAAGCTAGTCATTTTGGTGGTCACTGATATTATATGCAGGTTGCGTTGCGTTATCTGCCAGGAGGGCACTGCATACAATACAATGCTGACCAGCATACACTTCAAAACACGTCGTGCCATACCGCTTTAACATTTTCGGTGCTGAAACTTTCCAAGTTCCTGCGACCACAGACCAGCACCCCTTGCTAATTCATCATTTTTGAGTGAAATGTCCCAAGGCACTCGATCATATTTATGCTCGTTGTGTGAATTTATTGTAAAGTACTTCACAGTCAACATTCTTTAAATTTTCTGAATTCACATGTTATAAGGATTAAGAAGAAATCAGAATACCTAGTTCCCCATACTATTTCCCCAATACGTCAGAAAGCATGCATAAACCCCCGGCGGGTCTCTAATAGGGGTTAATTCCCGTGGTCGTCAGTCAGGAGTATGTTGGCCTTGCAAATATTTCTCATACAAAGAGAGAGAGAGAGAGAGAGAGAATAGAGAGCGATAGAGAGAGAGAGGGAGAGAGAGGGAGAGAGAGGGAGAGAGAGGGAGAAAGAGAGAGAAGAGAAGAGAGAGAGAGAATACACAGACCGACATTTAACACAAGTGTCACTTCACCGCTAACTTAGTGGGTAAATATTGTGTCTCTGTTGGAGACACTTACCGGAGAAATGTACACAGATAGAAGTGAGGATTAGTATTGTACAAGGGGATGATGAGGACTCATGTCGAATGAGAAGTTCAATGGGATTTTGGGGGAATTAAAGGGGCATGACACGTGGTTTTTAGATGTTCTTGTGATCAGGCACACAATGGAACACAATTTGCATATAAGGTTTGTAAGGTTGGGAAATGAAACATTAAATTGGAACGATTTCGGCTAAGTATACAAAAATGGAACTGAAATATATATTTAGAGGAGCTCAGGGGAGGGAGCTGAGGCTCCCTGGAAGCTTACGGTTAGTCACCCACATATGATCCCCGAGGAGGGGTCTCCCCAAAGTAAAACAATGAAAGCCGACCAACATCTAGGCAAAAGATGCGAAGATTGCTTTCCCCCAGGAAAGACTATTTTATTGTTCATTAAACCAGAAACACATGTCGTTTTCTAGAATTAAAGATTTTTTCTTTTCTTTTTTCTTGGGCAATAAGAGGACAAAGTATACTGTATACAACCAACAGTTTTAGTATCTAACATACGTAAATCATACTTCTTTATCATATTTATATTCTTTCATATTTTGCAAAAATTTAGGAAATGTAAAACATTATGTCAAGCCATGATGACCCTGTATCCCCAAAACGAAATAAGAGCGGATAGAGATTGTAATCTTCGTCAGAGAAGAGCAGTGTTGGCAACAGGTGGCTGTTTTATAAACTTAGCACAATCTTTGAGAAAATTCGCAAAATATTTTTGTAAGCAACTGGCTATTCGGCTAAAAAGTCTGTCTACACTACACGTTTATGTGATCGTAAAAGTTTTGCGCATAATTTAACATTCTACACAGCTTTATCGCTAACAATAATGGGTGCGAAGCACGGTTGAACATGCATAGTATAGTATAGAATAGCATAAGTATAAAACGTGCACTATCTTCTACGACGTCACCGTATCATCACGTCAATGTGTAAGGAATTAGCAACTTCCGTAACCATGGAAGTATTTCACCTCTAAATTGCTCAATTACAATCATATTCGTCGTATGAAAACAAATGATAGGTCTTCACTTCGACTATTCAACTTCAGAATACAATTGCGCAAAAAAAAAGTGAATACATCTCTAAATGAGCCATAAAGACAGAATATGACTATACAACGTGGTTGCATTATATTCAATAGAATTGAGAGTGAGCGAGCCCCGATTTTATGTTTTCAAAAGGATGCTTCATCGTATGAAGGGCGTACTATTTATTGATTTATATATTAGTTTGCGGTAATAAGAAACACTATTGAAAGGTCCACAAGCCCCACTCGCAGAGGACAGTACAAGAGAAATAATGAAATATAAATGATTATTAGTAAAAGTACAAAATCAACGCACCACATCAAACTCCACATCGTCTCGCTCCAAGCTTCGGAATTCTTCTAGGCGTGTGCGTTTCAGACTCTGAAAGGAACTTATTTTGATCTTGTAATGACTACAGTATAAGCTAATATCTTTGTGGGTGTGGTAAAGTTGTTATTCGTCGAACTCCCATCAAGTAATAGCGTAAGAGTGTTTTGTGATTTTTTAAATATTTTTTGAAACATTTGTATTTATATTGGGACAAAATTGATTATTACAAACTAAAAAGTCGAACTCATTTTCTTTCCTATACAATGGGGAGCCACGCACAACCTGAGAAAACCGGTTCCCCATGCACTAGAATGCGCAAGCGCTACCGTACTAAGGTAAGAATAAACAAACAAAGATTGAAACTACTGTATACAGTCGACCCCTCCGTGGGCTAAACATATAATAAGGCGAAGAAGGAAGAAAACATTTCAACTAATAGTTTTCTATACTTCTATTATAATTTAGTGTGATGTACCAGTAGTATAGTTTGGAAAGCTCATGTATAACTTGAAGCGAAATACAGGTCGTTTTTTATACGTAAGAATTCAGTTGTGCACGATGCGTTTCAAAAACCGGCGGTATTTCTCTTTAATTAATTATTAATCTCTGTGTAAACTCTTACCTGCACATCCCTGAAGTGTGTCCATGCGTAATCTTCTAGAATTGCTTCAATATCCACGTGGTTGAAGGCCATAGTGGAAGGACGGGCTTGGAGTGACGTCTGCGGCTGAGGAGTCTGCAGATCGGTCCTGAAAAATCAATAAATTGATAATCGATATACCAAAAAAAAAGTCAATACCATTTATAACGGACTGTAAAAAAGTATAGGTCAATCGATAATCGATTGAGCAACAATAAACTTCAAGACAGTAAACATTAGGTAAGGGTTGTGTATCGTATTCAAGAGAGTGGTGAAGTTAGCAGTAACGGCTAACAGCTCAATAAACCAAAAAAATCGATAAACTGTTCCAATCAATAACTCACTTGGGTGCGGGATATTCGCGCTCTCGCGGCTCAGAACCACGGAACGGATTGAACGACGACAGGGTGCCCGTGTTCAATGAATGGTTGGAGGAATTATGTGAAGATCTGAACAGATGCATTATCGATCGGACGCCGCCAGCCAAATCAATCAATAATTTGGGTCCAATCAATCGATAATTGGGTCACCAATCAATAGTACAGTAGAAGGTAGGCGCAGGAGTTACCAGAGGGTCAGTGCGGTAAACTCCTTGGGTAGAAACACAAGTCTGTTTTTGTGTTTGTGAGGAGAGACAACGATTTCCAGAGTATAAAGAGAGGAGATAGCTATCTCTGCGAGAGAGTTTGAGACGTCAGAGAGACAGAGGAAAGTGGGCGGAGTCTCGGTATTTCGCGAGATTGGCTCCTTGTGATGAAGGCACCAAACACAACTACCGACGGTTCAACGTCAATGACGATGACTCATAGGGAGCTAGAGACTATGCGGAATCAAGAGATACCAGAGAAATACTATAAATAGAACTGAATTCTGAAGTACACCCGACTACCGTATGCCACAAAAAGTGTGAATAATCAGAGAATATGCGAATTGGAAAAGAGATATATAGGTGATTCACAAATTCACAACATCGAGAGGTGATGATTAAAGTTTGCAAGGGAATAAAACAAGAAAAAAATGAAATCCTGGAAGGAGATAGGACCTCGACAGAGTACTGAATTACATAGAAAAACTGGCAAACCTAGCGTAATAGTAAATATTTACTAAATTTACAAATCTTCACTGGTTCGATAAAGAAGACCGTTTGAAGTGATAGAGCCAACGGCCATAAGATCGAGAGAAGCGAGATTCCGGCCGGTTTTTGAAACACATCGAGTACACCAGCATATCTATGCAGCTTATGCAAACGAACATAAATTAGAATAAAAAATCGAGCTGAATTCGAGTAGATTAACATAAATACCTAAGAATTCAGTTGTCCACGCTGTGCTTCAAAAACCGGCCGGTATTTCGCTTTAAACAAGTAAATCACAAATTTAATGTATATACGAAAAAATACACACATAACCATCACTAAATCCAAAGCCTAAGCCTTCGTCTAAGGGCCTAATTCTAACCATAAGACTATATAAGGTTTGCTCTAAATATGTTCTATGTCTGTGCAGTAGTAATTGGAACTAGGCAGCAACCAGAGAACCGGAGATTTGAAAATCCGACTCGACTGGCTAAGGTCCATAACTTATAAACCCGCATCACTGCGTGACTAAGTGGCATTCAAAGAAAAACTATTTCAATATAAAGTGGCTAGGCACCGTATCCCTCATGACGTAGGTATTGAGGAAAGGGGAAAGGACTACGGTCGCCAGTCAACAAATAGAATGCACCACGAAATAGTGAGGGAGGTATGATTCATACATGGAACTCACTACTACGGTAGTATTTTGGTTACATACATGGATTTAGATTTAGAAGCAGAGTCGAAAAGAAAATTGTTCACCAAAAGTCTAAAAACAACAATAATTATATTTCCGATTTTTAGAAAACAAGATTTCGAAAAAAAAACTATGAATATTGCCCGAAATTTTAAAAGTTGACAGAGCGATAACTTCTTATAGTTCATGGTTATTGGAATGCAAAAAATATATATTTATTTTAGATATAAAAAAAAACTTCTTGTACGGCAATTTGAATATTGTTGACCCTTTTATATTGAGGCAAAAGCCTTATCTCGGCGCCAAATCAGTTCACCTAGCTGCAAGATAACGCATATTACTCATAGCATCATCAGCATAAAAACTGAGACTAAGCTCAAACATTGTTTATATTTTGTATCGGGGCTCCCCAGCGGCGCCAATAAGTATTTTTTTCCGTAAAATCAAAGCTGGCAACCGACTTTCGAGCCTAAATATTCAAACTTTTCTTTGAAAAAAATGGAAAAAAATGATTAGTAATCGCCAGTTTGGCGCCGTGATTTTGTTTTTGAATTTCTTGATACAAGAAACCATATTTCCACCCAAATAAAAAATATCTCCCCAAGAGTTATAGTCAGTTATAAAATTGGCTTGTTCGCAATGAAAGAAATTATAAGAAGATAAAATCCTTAGTATAGTATACCGATAACTAACTGATAAACTCCGTAATTAAGATGTAAGGATGACGATAAATATTACTGTAAGGCAGTATACAGTACACAAATATCACACTTGTTTTTTATATAGATTTTATCAGCATTTGTATAAACTTTTCTAACAAAGAGCCATTTAGCAACTCTTGTACTTTAAAAACACTGCGCTATAATTTTTGTGTTTTCACAAACACTGCAGTATAAATTAAAAGAGTTCTCTTGCAATCAATATCGCGGTAGGACGCTTTGAAATCTAACTGAACAAGGAAATAACTATATTTTAATTAATGTATGATGATTACTCGTTATTTTTTTAGTAGGGCAAAGCAAAATAAAAATAAAAGAATAATTTACATAAAAGTTGGCGATTTCCAGCAGTTTGGTCGATTTTCAAGGGAGGAGAGAGATCAATTTTCTCTCTAAAGGAAGAGAGAGCGCAGGGAAAGAGTGGAAATCGACGTAAGCCCCGCCCCCATCTGAGGTGTTGGTTGGATGTGTGCGGAAGCCTGTGAATTATGAACACTACTTGGTTTGCTTATTGAAGCTCTGGGAGGACTTAACCCTGGGAAGGTTCTGGCTTTGGGTCTCCATTTGGGAGAGCAGGCCCAGACCCACGTCTAGGCCTTATTCATCTGTCCAATCTCGGTGTGTAAGCCTAGGCCTAAGCCCAACCGCAACCACGCCTGACACTCCGTTTATTTTCAGACTTGCTCCTATAGCAAACAGTGACACGTATATTTTAGTGCCATGCAGGATGACACATTGTAATGCGTTGTTAAATTACTAAATACTCATTTCAACAGTATATTACATCGCACACCAATTCTTTGCTGAAGCAACGTGAGTAGGTTCATGACGCCACAAAAATCTGTGTAGTTCATTTTTCATGGCTTTACCGGTTTTGTTCGGTTAAGTTGCTGAATACAATATATATAATACAAATATGTGTATAGTTAAATAGTAAAAGAAGCGTCTTTGCCAACTCTTTCTCTATTTCTATTTAGAATTTCGTCAAGTCCGCAGGCATGTATTCAATGGGCACTATTGTTCATCTTTTCACAAAATTTGGCGCACAATCCCCTTTAAAAAGTGCCCCCAATCAGTCGCTATTTATGGGCGCAAAGGGACGATACAAACATTAGTATTTAAAGTAGTATGACATGTGGTTTGTGAGGAGCAGAATTGACAACTGAATGACCTTGTATTATATGCAAATTGCCTAGTAGCCTAGACTGAAGACTTCAATAAATTTGTCATCTGGAACTCTTCGCCGAATGCACAGAGGCTCGGAGCAAGTCATATGCTTCGAATGCTGTATTGAACCACCCTAATTATGAAGCACGCCTTTGAAGAGTAAAAGATTTACTGTTATTTATTATTAAATTGTGCGCAAGTCTGTGCCATTTATGCTGAACGTATGATTATCCAATTATGGTAGAGTTTTCTTAGTAAACACTCCAGTTCCATAAGTAAACTCATCAGACACGAGCGATAGGGCAGACGTGTTCGGCACAGTGATCTCACACTATTTTTGCGAGCGGCAATGTTCTCGCGCACTGTTTTTTGTGCCGTTGCAATTTTGCAAGGTAAAACATCCCTGATAAAGCTTAAACACTATATTAAGTTAAAGGATGTATACATCAGGTGTATCGCAGTATAGCAACGCATCCAACTGGGATTTTTAAATTAAATCGGATTTGCTCGCAATGTAAGCAAATTATCCGCGTGCATAAGCATTATGAAATAGCATATTCAGATACATACATTTCCGACATTTACAGAATATACCTAGTTCTTAGTAGTCAATTTTGTGGATACTAAATTACTAAATTATGTATATGCGTTCGAGTGAACATACGACATACGCAACAGCAGCAAGAAAAGTCCACTAGTTAACATCACAACCTAACAGAAAACTTGTAAGGAAAAATGATTTTCCACCGGGAACATGGGATATATATATACTGCCTTTGTTTCCCACGAGGATTCCAACAATTATCTTTATAATTCTTAAAATCGAGTGGTAATTGCTGATAATAATAGTAATTTCCAACAAAATTCCCACGCTCTTACAGTAGTCGTAAGGTAACTAAGGGGAAGCATCGTTAGGAAATCACAAGTTACAAAAAACGTCAAACCACCAATTGTAAAGACACCTTCCCACGTTCTATTTTTGGTTTGTAAATAAAATCTCCCACGAAGATGAGCCCTGGCTGATTAATTTTGAAACTAAATGTGTACATTACCGGATGACAGAATTTCACAATTTTGACGTAATCCACTAAAATATGAACTAACTTAAAAAAAGGTTAAGGTTAAGTTTAGACCCGTCTTCGCAAGAGTTCTGAACTCCGCGCGGGTCCCGTGCCTGAAATACACGGTCCGGCCTGCTCTGGGTTTTTGGTTTCAGTTAAGCAATGTAGCATGGCACTTACAACTGCTGGCTCACTGTTTCCTACTGTATACTTATAATTTCTCTCACAGGACAATCAGATAATCTTACGAAAACTTAATAAGTAGGTGTGAAGATACAGAGTCCGGACGACGACTTACGAACTTGAGGATGATTGAAAAGGTAATGTTTGTGACCATCAATTATCGACTTGGGGGATTGTTGGTTGTTAAGTCCTTCAGTTTATTCCCAAGCCGTCCCACACCGTTTGTGTATGTAGGGGCTTTTTACACACTTTTGGCTCGGAAGCCCGACGTACGCCTAAAATTCAGAATAGCAGAAGTTGAAAAGTAAAAAAGTGAGCCGCTCAAAGTTTATGGCACTGTGAAGATACAACAAAATCACAAATCCAGCTTGAACTGAATCGATTCTAACTTCCAAACATGTAGTATTTCCAACGACGTTTTGTATTTACTCAACTCTGAATCATTGTAGCTATTCATCTCTCTCCCTCTCTCTCTACGTCTATCTCTACCTCCCTTACATTCTTTTTTTTTTTATTTCCTTCTCGTTAAATCACTCTCTTTATCTGTCTATCTCTCTCTCTCTCCGAAAACCAACTCATTGTCATTTCCCTGTCAATCCGCCTATTCACACCCCAGTAACCCGCACTTGACTCCTGACATGCGTTACCTTGTCTTGTCCGCACATCCCCCCGCCACCCCCCCCGCACTATCTAATCTTCAATCTCCGACATATAAACCCCCGTATTATGAGGTAACTTGCCGCAAACAACCCCACCCAAGTCGGCTAACTTACCCACACCGGAAAGGATTAAATATGGGCATGTTCTGTTTCCAAGGACGAAATTCTAATCACAAGGTGCATCAGGAAATCCTCCAACTTGGATATAATGGGGGTTTTTCCAAGTATCCCAAAAATTCGATGTGATTCTGTCAATACTACCGTATTTTTGCACGAAGCCTGCATATACGATATGAAAAATTAAAAAAAATATTTGCGTGTAGTTCCAAAATACTGTAAATTTTCAGCATGATTGGAAACCCCATAAAGGAACATGTTGGGTGAGCATGTAGACAAAAGACAGCAAATGAGAACCTAGTTTACGTTCACGCTTAATTATCACGCCTTCACAGGTGTGCGAGATCGGCCAATTGTACTCCGCACCGCATAGCCACATGACCGCATGACCGCATAGACACCGCATGGACACCGCGTGCGGAAACCGCACAAGTTTACTAAACACCGCGCGGACACCGCATAATGTAGGCGGACACCGCACAGACACCGCGCGAAGTCGAACCCATCATATACCGCGAAATTATATGCGTGCTTGTTTGTTAATTTAGAGTATAGTATTTTAACATCGGAATTTCTGCATCGAAACTGTTTACTTTTACCCTATTACATTCACTTCGAACCACGACATCGTTTTTCACGACGTTGAGGTCTTTCCAAGAGTCTAATAAACATTTCGAAGTAGAATGGAATAATAAAAGACGAGGTGCACCAAACAGCAATTATAATACTTATTACATTTAGGTTAATTTATACAAAACTCATAAAACGTAAAACTGTAATACCTAATCCCATAAGCGAAGGTGCGACGGCCAATTGTACTCCGCACCGCATAACCGCATGACCGCATGACCGCATAGACACCGCATGCGGTCAAACACCGCACAGAAACCGCACAAGTTTATTAGACACCGCACGGACACCGCACGAGTTTAGTAGACACCGCATAGACACCGCATCCTGCCAGACACCGCATAGACACCGCACCGTGTTGACCCTGCCAGTGGTGATAAGCGTGTGTGTCCAAGACCAGCTGGAAGTGCCAACTTGTGTGTCGGGTATCAGAATTGCCAGAATTGCTTTGCTAGTGCATTTTTCTTGACCTGATCTGCTTCGCAAACACAATGATTCTTGTGTTCTGGATTCCACACTAATGTGAATGGTTCTTTTGAACAGACCTAGAAATAACAAATACGTTGTTGAGAAAATACATAGGGAAATAAAAAGTCTTCCGATGGCGCACTACTACCTCGTTTTTGTCCGCAGATGATATAAATTAAATATCGTGACCACAATGCTGGATGGTTGACTAAATGTGCATGTCGAAGTATTGTGAACGGTTTAAGCCGCGTTTTGTTCTGCAGATAATCATAGTGTTTTTGCGCGAGAAAAGAGACCACACCACACTTTGGAGGAGTGGAGGAGACCATTAAAGAAAACTATTGTGCACTGTAATTTAGAGTATGCTACTTGCTGATTATTTGATATTCAGTTTGTTTTACAACAATGAAATTCTAGAACCCTGTAAAATCCTTACATTTTCGGCCTTTCCACTACGTTTAGAAGAAGAAAATCTGATTCTACTATGACTATGTTTAGCTAAACTGTACGAATAGTTTCTGGTAAAAAATGCTCAATTAAAGTAGTTGCGGAACCTGGCACTAATCGTACTATTTATGATAATACAAGAAGCAAACCTAATATGGCAACAATTTGAATTGGTGATTACAACAGGTCAATGCCCTTGCTCATATAAGAGCTATTCATACCGTCATGTAACTCTGTCTATAGTATTTCCATAGGATGTCTAGAAAACTCGCCGACAATTGAAGAATTCATTTTCTATCATGGAATTCCACAATTTGTTCTTAAAGGCTCCATGACACTTCAGAGAAAAAAATGCAACAATACTGATTCAAAAAAGATACGGTTTAAAGGGATAGGTTCACCTCAAATCACCCCTTTTTTTTATTGTTTTTTATTAATAATAGCACAAATATCATTCATTCACAATGAGAATTAAATCAATCACAGAACAATACGCCTCGCAGAAGAAACTTCCTTTATTGGAAACAGGTCATCGGAAGCAAAATCTAAACGCAAAAACTGGTTTGCGCGGGCTAATGGCAATTAGCCAAGTTACAAACTACACTCGGCAGGACATTATTTCCCACGGTGAATTATCATTTAATCGCACTTGGCTGAGTGTAGTTTGTAACTTGGCTAATTGCCATTAGCCCGCGCTATATGTGTACGGTATTAGTTTCTGCATTTAGATTTTGGCTTCCGATCACCATAAAGGAAGCTTCTTCTACGAGGCGCATATTTCTGTGATTGATTTGATTCTCATTGTGAATGGTATTTGTGGTATTACCAATAAAACAATAAAAAGAGAGGTGATTTGAAATGAACCTATCCCTTTAAGGCGCGTTCGAGTTGGGAAAAGTTTGAAGAATTCCGGAAAAGTTTGGTTCAAGATGGACACCGGAAAAGTAAATTTTACTTACTGGAAAAGTTCATACACCGTAATGGAAAAGCGATGTTTTTCCGCTATATAGCCCCAACCGTCGGGGTCAGGCGATTCATTCTTGGATCCGGCAGTGTTAAAAATAATATCCCACAACGATTCCACTACAGTAGATTTTGTTTTTCCAGCATGTTTTTCCGTCCATCTTGAACCAACTTTTTCCGGAAATCTTCAAACTTTTCCCATCTTAAATGCGCCTTTAAGCAAGGTGAAGTTCGAGGTCCCTGCCGCCACAGTATATATGAAGCGTATTCAGAAACACTTGATGAAATGTACGCAATAATTATGCAACATCGAGTCGGTCGCTCAAAGAGAAAAAAACAAATATTTTTTGACACGTTTTTTTATGGAAATTTCACTAATTCTTGCTGAATACGCTTCATATATACAGTGGCCTCAAAATTCAACTTTCAAGTATCTTTCTCGAACAGTATTGTTGCATTTTGGATTTCATTGTGAGTACGTTTAGTAGAGTGTTCTTTCCAGTAAGCTAAGACGCGAAAACACCTCTCTGGAGTGTCCGGAGCCTTTAAATATATAAATCAGATGGTTTCTTTCAGCCAACCTGAAATATTCAAATCAGATGCTTTGCCGACGACTTCAAAAAGTTTTGTAACGATAGTCTATAAACGATAGTCTTTTAATTTTAACCATTGTTTCAGTGTGACACTGTCACACTCAAAGCTTGCATTTCCCATAATCAGTTTTGTTTGAAAAATCTTGCGGTGAATCTAAGCGATATTTCCAAGTGACTAAAACTACGGTAACGTGATATTTCAATGTAGTGCATTCGGTTAGGAAATTCACTGTGCTATTTTAGGCTTTTCGAAGTTCTGATTAACCATAAGTGGTTCCTTCTAGGAACCGATAAGACAATACTTACGTGTAAAGGGATGGGCTCAACTCAGCTTGCCTCTTTTTTAGTGTTTGCTGTTGATAGTATACCTAATATTCTTTACAATGCGGAACATTGAAGTAAAATATAGATGCTAAATATAAACATAGATGCGGCAGGACCATGCTGAAAAGTTTAAAACCCTCGATAAACTAATTTGTCAAGACTCTCAATGTTTAGTCTCGCTTACTACGTTCTCTGACGCGCAGACGCGCGCGGAAAGTTTACACATACGAGTTTACACATCGCAGAGCATTTCCATAAAATATGTTATTCGAAATGATACATGTCATCTGCGGACTATTTTTTTTACGTGAAAACAGCGATGTAGGCAAATTTACGAGTGCTGATGGCACTCCTCTTTCATCTCGTATTTACATCCTTTTCGCCGTGTCTAAATCTGCATGCATCCCTGTTTTCAAAGAGAAGCACGATAAAAAAATAGTCCGAAGATGACATGTACCATTTCGAATAATATATTTTATGAAAATACACTGCGATGTGTAAACTCGTATGAAGAACCGGAATAATATGAAAAAGTAACAAAAAAAGTAACTGTCTCGTGAGCCCAACCCTTTAAAGGAAGGCAGTCACTATAAATTCGTCTTTTTTATTTGATTTTCATTACAGGAACGTGTGAATTTAGGAACGTGTGAAGAAAAATATGGTACCAATATGAAGTTAATGAGAAACGAACTCAGGGAGATAGTTCACTGAGATTGGGAGTGACTGGATAACACTATATTGTGAATGAAAGCAATTGTCCGATTGCGGCCGAGATTGAATACCCTGCAGTGACAGCATATCACAATTGACTAACACTGCAGGGTATTTATTATATTATAATGAGCATTTGTCCAGACAAGTGCGTATCTACTCATCTACTGTAGTCGAGAAACTCCCAATCTCAGTGAATTCTCTCCCCGAGTTTGTTTTCCTTTAAATTGGTAATTGGTATCGAATGTTTTCTCATAAATTCCTATATTTAATGAAAATTAAATAATAATTGCGAAAATATCGTGGCTGCGTTCCTTTAAAGGGATAGGTTCACTAGGATTTGCACCTTTTTGGGTACTATTACCGTTCGCGGGGAGGGGGGGCATTATCTTATTTTTGAGTCAAAAGTAGCATACGGTACGAATAGAATACCCACAATTTCCTAGAAAATGCAAGGGAATGGGGGGAAGAAAACGGTTTCAATGTAGATTTTTTGAAAAAGAACTGAAAAGTTTGAACTTTGACGAACTGATTGAAACTGGAAACGGACTAAGAAACAGTAGGAAACCTAATCCAGACTTAGCCGAGTCAAAAACAGACAAAAAAATCCTCATTGTTTAATAATTCTAAACTATCCGGACATTGCAAATATATTTGTTGACTGCATTGTTTTTATTATAATCGAACATTGCATTTGTTACCTTATTTAATTACAAAACATGGAAATAAGTTTATTGGATTATAAGCGAGTTATTTGTATGCTTTCTGGTATGCCCTGCGTTTCATGCTAACAGTATAACGAGCCGCGCCATTAGCGGGATGCTCTGCGTTTTTTGATGAGCCGATTTTTGATGTGGCGGCTCCTAGTGAGCAAGGGAGATTTATCTCAACCGATATCGTATAATGAATGGTTCTAACTTATATCTCACAGTACCTTATGCTACTTAGCTCATTGGTTCCGATCTAGACAGTAAACTATATAATTCTCCACAAATAAGACTTTAGGGGTACGTTTCCATCAGTTGTGACGATAGTCGCACCAGCGTAAACGATATTTAATTTATATCATCTGCGGACAAAAACGAGGTAGTAGTGCGCCATCGGAAGACTTTTTATTTCCCTATGTATTTTCTCAACAACGTATTTGTTATTTCTAGGTCTGTTCAAAAGAACCATTCACATTAGTGTGGAATCCTGAACACAAGAATCATTGTGTTTACGAAGCAGATCAGGTCAAGAAAAATGCACTAGCAAAGCAATTCTGGCAATTCTGATACCCGACACACAAGTTGGCACTTCCAGCTGGTCTTGGACACACACGCTTATCACCACTGGCAGGGTCAACACGGTGCGGTGTCTATGCGGTGTCTGGCAGGATGCGGTGTCTATGCGGTGTCTAGTAAACTCGTGCGGTGTCCGTGCGGTGTCTAATAAACTTGTGCGGTTTCTGTGCGGTGTTTGACCGCATGCGGTGTCTATGCGGTCATGCGGTCATGCGGTTATGCGGTGCGGAGTACAATTGGCCGCGAGATCGCAACCGCGCGCAACATTTTTCAAGTATAAAAACGCAGCGAGTGAAAAAATGTTCGTCATTCGTCAGAGACTACCAGTAAGAGTTGAAATTCCACCTCTTATTAAAACCAATTGTGGAACATTCCAATATATATACACTAATGGTTTGTTTTTGCTGTAAACAACTACCCCAGAAGCTAACCTGCGATATCTCAAACCTCGTACAGTACTATCTATTTACAGAATATAAACACCAAACCAAAACCTTCATAAAAATTTATTAGAAAATTCCCCAGAATCAAAAGTAAGACTATAAACTATAATCGGAGCAAAGACTCCAGTTATCCATTTCTACAAGTAAATAACACAACAAAAACTGTATGAATAAATTATAGATAAGAAACACACGCATAGTTAGATTAAGTTAGGAACAAAGATGAACATCATAACACAAAAAAAGTACAAATCCTATACATAATACAAAACTAACTACAGCAGCTACAAAGGATTCCATACTACAAGCATAAGTAGAGAGCTCTCAAACCCCTAAGCATATTCAAAGTGGTCTAGCACGTGTTTCTGAAACGTTTGCTAAAAAACTGCTTTCCCATGTACTGCAGCAAATTTCTGTGCCGAAACGAAACAGACAGGAATACATTTTACACACAATACACGGGAAGGCAGTTGCTACGCATAAGTTGCACAACCACGTATCATACCGCTTTAAAGGAAAACGTTCGCTGTAGGATTTTGTAGGAATGGCACAACCAATAAATTATAAATTATACACACCTCATATCACGGGGAACTGATACAAAAAAAAGCGGTACAAAGAAAAACGCAAATCAAAAGAACAAAACATAAAGAAAAACAACAAGCAACCCCCACTTTATCACATGCATATCTCACAAATGGTCAATTAAAATATCTCACATAATCCCAGATGAGCACAATTATACATATAACTTTAAAGCGAACTACCGGCCGGTTTTTGAAACGCACCGTGGCCAACTGAATTATTACGTATTTAAGCTAATTTGCTCGAATTGTTATGCTAATTTATGTTCATTTCCACAATCTGCATAAGAATGCAGGTGTCCACGATGTGTTTCAAGAACCTGAACCGGCCGGTATTTCGTTTAAAAAAAATGGCTTCCTATTTACAAAACCCAAACATTATCACACAAAAGAACTGATGAATGATTATCACTCAACCATGAGCAATTTATACACTTCAATGGTCGTTGTTATGGGCAAAATTTATTATGATAATAAAATTCCGGTTCAATAACGAAACTCAAGAACAGGGCAAACAAGTGATATAAGTGAATTTTACCGAAAGATCACGATTATATACGGGCCAATGAACAAAATCAGACGGGAATTCTGCTGAGAATGAGTTACGAAAGTTTCCCATTTCACCTCCTACCATGCTAATCCTAAGCCTAACACACCATGCACATACGGTGAAGTCTACCGTTACCTTACCCTTTTACCTATAAATGGAAAATGCGCACACTATTATGAAGGAGGACAATCAGGAACAAGCCCAGCTTACGTAAACATTATGAAAAATACTCCTTATGCTTACAACTCAAAGGAAACCGTTTCTTTCCAGAGGCCATGTTCACCACTCCGATTCCATCGGGGGAATAGTCCCTGAGGACAGAAAATAGCATTCTAATTTGAGAGACGCAGAGAAAAAGACGGGGAATTCCCTATGGGGAATAGAGTGGTGAATATGGCCTCAGTATTCACAGCAAATTAGGAGATCAACAACACCCACTTCCGCCTTCCTACTCCTCATGCGGATTCTCGTTGAGTAATTTCACAAACGATCGCGGGAACCATCCTTTCGTCGAACGTTTCGGGGCTCCCTTCTTGTGACCGTAGATCCAGCGCTAGAAATAATCGAAGAAAAATCTATACAAAAATGTACAAGATGAAAAAAGAAAGAAGTCAAGAGAAGTACTATGGCCCACACATACAAGATTATGGGACCCCGTTTCGACCCCAGCCAGTCGCATACGACGAATTTTACCACGGTGAGGGTTTCGTCAAAATATTAAAAAGTAAAAAGTAAAACAAGAAACACTCGTTCCCGACGAACTCTATACACTTATAGTGAAAAGGAAAAGTGGGTATCTACGGATTATTACAATAAAAATAGCTCAACGATCCCACATATCGAGATACTGAAGAGTAAACTCTATATTCTAGTCAATCACTAAAAAAAACTTTTCCAACAGCATATGCAACTGATGATATTTATTTCATAATATTTAATTAACAAATTCTGCTATTCATTGTCAGCAAAAAAAATACAGGAAAAAGTTGCATGTTGCAGCAAGTGGATTTAAAGATTATCAACGGTTTAGAGTCGGTTGACACAAATTACAAATAACAAATATTGAGTGAGTACCGTTTGCCGCACTAATGTACATATGTACAATAGGTTAATATTAAATATTATTATTATTCCCTTACCTTATTTCCCCTTGTCACAATCCACTTCTCTCCAACTTCCACTTTAACACGGGGTTCATCAGAAATTGGCTGGCCGAAGAATATCCGGCATCCATGACGAACAGCGCTGAAATAATACGTACGTAAGTACCAGGGAATAAATTAAGTCCGCATCTCAAAATTTTGGGGAGGTGATTTAGACTAATTTGCATATAATGCATTAGAGATAGGGAGGTGATCGTCCGCATTTGGCGGTGTTTTTTATGCCATGGTAAGTACAAGTAACAAGCTTAAAATGGAAAGTTACTGTAGAGGACATGTAAGTATACGACTTGCAAGTGTAAGCACTTCAGTAATTAAGTAAACGTGTAAGGTATGAAGTAAGCGAGTAAGTATGAATCACTGTACGTGCAAAGTACTCAGCAAAACTTGCACGCATGTACTATAACTGCAACCATAATTATATACAAAGTACTTTAAGTTCCATGAGAACGAGAATAAATTAGACAGCAAGCATAAGGTACAGTGAATAGTTTGTACGAGTAAGAGTAAGATAAGCCACATTATAAAATAAACTGAAAGTTAAAAAAAAGTACAAAGTTATAAAGTGCAGTAGAGTAGGACAGTAGAAAACAAAAATACACAATTACATAGCGTAGCGTAGAAATAAATACCCGAAATATCCTCCATTGAACGGCTTTACAATCTCCACAACGCGAGCGTGCATATTCTTCAGCTTCTTTTGCCGAATCTGCTCCTCCTGCAATACAATAAAAGATTAAAAAGAATATTCCGCTTCAAAAGGATATTTTAAAAAAAAGATTAAAAAGAATATTCCGCTTCAAAAGGATATTTAAAAAAAAAAGATTAAAAAGAGTATTCCGCTTTTGTTCAAAAATTATTCAAAGGAAAAATTATTCCAATATTCAAAGATTCTGTAGCTGTTGTTCCTTTTCTTAAAGAAACTATCGTTATAAAACTAAGAATTTATTTTGAAGCTTTTTCTACTTATATTACTGAAAAGAATGAAATTGAAAATCATCAAATATCTCTATGTTTCATCAAATGATTAAACTGTCTTTAATAAACCCTTGCAATGAGCACCGAGAACGGAACAGAAGTGAGTAATCAATAAGTAAGAAATGGGTAATAGGACAAGCCAACAAAACAAACGTATAATACTATGAATGCGACTCTCGCACATTCAGATCGCTCTTGATGAACTTTCGTTTCGAGAGGCCATACCAAATCCACGCGGTACCCTACGCTACTTATCCTCTAATTCCATAGTTGAAATCTCAAAAAAAAAACGAAAGGAAGGAAAAAATTTACCGAAAGGGTGAATTGATCACAATCGGCTCTGACCGGATACCAAACGCCATTTCCCACAGTTCGACCGGACCACGCAGAAAAGACCTACAACAAATAAACATTCTTAAAGCAGTATTGCACCTACATAGGGAAATTTGTATATGATACGCATATCCTATTTATCCTATGTAAATTTGGTGTCGGAAACCTTGAAGGGCACCAAAAAAATTGCATAGAATATATAGGAAACGTGTTTCATATGTAAACTGCCCAAAGTAGGTACAATGCCGCTTTAAGAAAAATGTATACATCATGAAAACGAGTAGTCTTTGGTCGTTCTCTTGTAAACCACAAACAGCGAATACGTCGAAAAAACAATGAACACGTGCTAAAGCTAAATACAATAATAAAACAATCTGATTCAACTGTTAGTGCAAATGCACAGGGGACATTAAAGGCCGCCTCAGCCTAAGTTTTATTGTTTTATAAATTTTGGTTGCAAACGAAAAGTTGGCGTTTCGAACAAAACCCCAATTTTTCGTTTGCAACCAAAATTATTAAACAGTCAACCAATAATAAAGCAACAGCACCCGTTTTAGGACCTTTATAATAAATAAATAAAATAAATCAACAAAAAAAAAGATTAAAGTACCTGTTTCAGGTTCTCCCTCCATCCCAAATCATAGGGATAAATGAAGTTGACTCCCTTATACCTCTCATCAAACATTCGATGTTCGGCCTTTGAAACTAAAATATAGAAGTACGAGAAATTGAATAAATTAAAAAGTACATTTTCAAGAATCCAGATCTCCTCATAAAAACACTACACCGACAGAATCTTGCTAAACTTTCCAAGACACGCACTTTTTAGTTGCACCATTTTACATGAGCTCAATCGGCACGGTATAAAGATTCAAAACTAGAACCTACGATAGGAACTACGCTCACAGTTAGACGGAAACGACGAACCCACCAAATCACACTAGCTAAAACACACAAACTAACTCACCAATATAATCCTCGATATAGTTCATATTCTTCTTAATGTACACCAACTGATAGTACAGCAACAAGCAGAGAGCCAACGACACACCAGTGCCAAAGGTGAACGCACCGACGCTAACTAAAACAAAAGTATTCTAACTATTGTCACTGGAATGAATAGATATCATGGAAACCACCCCATGACGACGTCTCATCAGAAAGAACTTAAATTAAACTTCAAATTACAAAAGAAAATAAAGAATTAGCTAAGTAACAGTAATCGCTGTAAGTTGCATGTATGACCTACGACTTAGCACGCAATGTTTCGGTACCGGTAGACAGCTAGCACCTAGAATGATAATGAAAATATATTAATACTTACCAATAAACGAGGTGATCGTCAAGTATACATGCGGTTCACTGCCATCTCCATATTTAGCGTACCAGGGCTAAAAACCAAGAAAAAAATAATACAAGAGATTAATGATGGAGCCACAAACATACAACGAGAGTTCTGTGGATGATTGTATCCACTAATACATAATGGCAAATGTTCGAAATAGACTAATCTATGTAGACAGTAGACGATACGATGATAACTTCTACTAGAATAATAATTAATAACGTAGGTAACCTCTATATTACATTGCAGTATGGAGAGTGGATCGCGGAGCTATTATACCCTCACTTGATAAATAGCAAGTGAAACATAGTACTTTAAGGTTGACTGACAACGCACCCAATTAATTACATAGTTATATGATATCGGTATTTAATGGCCATGATTACCATACTCGAAGAGTTCCCAATTACCCACCAATTGCAGCGCATGGTACACGCACCATCCGATAATGACGCATGCATGCGCACAACCAATGATAGCAGAGGCAAGGAATCGCACAAAGTAGGCGTGGTTTCGATGTCCGACGCAGTTATTCACCCAGGCTGAATAACAGAAACTTGATCATCAAAACATGAAAGATCTATTATTATTACTCCAGTTACCAAAACATGGGCCAATTCTTGACTGCTTCACGGCCAAAACAACATTTTATAAAAAAAATAATCTACTTGTTTACCTAAAAACGTAAAAACTGGACTAGACCTTACAAAAATTCACGGATCAAATCAAGGGCTCCCTATCTCGCTTGATATACAAGAAAAAGAAAACCCAAATATAAAACTTTCATAAATAATACAAAACATACGACAATGATGGTCCATTTTCATCACACATCGTTTACAATTGCTGCAGTGATGAGATCGAGGCGGTTTGTATCCCTCGCACACCTCACAGAACTGAAGGCGGTCGCACATAGTTTTATCCTGGAAGTAAATTCGTGAGTGCATGGGTAAAGTGTGAGGGGGAGAGTATTTATTAACTATAAACTTAGTCAGTGGGGATGGCTCCGGCGGTGATATCAGAAAGGTGCACAACTTCCTGCCTATCTACAAAACATAGTTGGTTACATTTCCGTTGAACAGACTTCGAGCGGGCTTAACATGTTAACCTCGTTCGTTTATAGCAGCACGTTTTACGTGGTGATTTAGGAACGCAGGTTTCATGTAAAAACACCACTTTGCAATAGCCTCCGGCACTGGGGATGCGGTGTGGCGAAATCTGCATTTGTTTCGTGAGGAACGCCTTTACAACTCGTATATACACCGTGGTAATAATTGTAACAACTGCGAAGATAAAACACCAACCTTGGGCGACCACTTCTTCGGCACATAACCTCCACCATACTTTGACGCTAGGCACAGGCTGCTGACCGTGGAATAGTTCCAAAACAGAAATATTGACATATGAATAAACCCGCCAATTGTGTCAATGGGCCACCACATTGTATGCAACCAAACGGTGGTCAATCCTATCTGAAAACGTGAGAAAATAAAGTTTTCCAACAAAAAATACATTGAAGTTTACAGTTATGATGTGTTCATTGTTTTTGCCTTTACGCTGTTATTGTCGTATTTTACTTCGAAATAGAGTATTGACATCAACTGAGAAAAAGAAACGAATCGTCATTGCATACATAACAGAATATGGTATGTTAATTACCTCGATATATCGATGTTTCACAGAGTTAACAAACGACGCCAACAAAACGACGGACGTTAGTTCCAACTATACCGGCCCCACAGAGAAAGGAAAAAAAAACTTGCATAGGAGACAATTGCTAAGGCAATTAGCGGTCCCCAATGTAGAAGTCGGCGCAAAACAGATTTCCCGTGGTCATTTCGCTCCTGTTCCGTCATGTTGATGTCCCAATTCGGGGCTTCAGTAATGCCAACCTGGAATTTATTATCCTTTTCATAATACATATGATAATGTTTGAATATGTATTATACTCATTAAAAGAGCACAACTTCGTGAGACTATTGCATGTTATCGCAAAAATGCTTCGATGTATTCGACGACTACTAAGCTACCTATGCTCATAACTGTACGACTACTAAGAATAAAAGTACACTACCTCTTCTACTGGCTTTATGACCGGCGGTACTAGCTTCGGCAGCTTCTTGCCTCCTTGAGATCGCTTCCAACATTTCAATAAATCGAACCATCCCTTTTTTTGTTCTTCTTCCTCTGCCTCAGAAGAGTCCGATCCAGTTTCCTCACCCTCATCTGAAGTAAAAATAGACAAATAAAAGGAGAGGACATAAATGACTGGCAAGGAGATAGTCTTAGCCTGGTGACCGAAACATGATGTGTCAATGATGCGCTCCAATACGTAAATTTGTCATAGCCTCCAGAGATGGCTGAGATACTCCAGAGGTGCGTCAATACAACATTAGCATAAATTTACCGGAATCTTCGCTGGAACTCGATCCCTCACCCTCTGCGGAAGGCTGCGTCTTTTCAATCATCTAAAAAAAGCAAACTTTTACTGGAACTGGAATGAAGTACAAATACTTCCAAGAAAGCCATCGATTTACTCAGAAACTATCCATTTTTGGTCACTAGCCGGCCAGAATAGTACCACCCGTTCTTCGCTCAACTTCTCATCCCTTACAAGCATTAAATCTAAGCCTCGTAAGCTCCAATGTGGTTATGTAAATTTTGCAAATGTGAAACATACGCACCGGGTCATCCGCTTCTAAAATAGGATGGTGGATGTCGTCAGCTTCCGCGTACGACGGCATCTAAAAATTATAAATAAACTGTTCAACATACGCTTACATTTCACAATTATAAATAACAACGAAAGAGCGGCACAAAGCGGTAAGAGGTAAGATAAAAAATAGGTACTATTTCTGGCCGGGCATGGGACCAAATGTGAATAATACTACATTACAATGATTGCAGCAAGTACGGTACGGAGGACATCCATAGAAAACCAGTTGGGCACCTCTCAGTGACTAATTTTGCTCACAAGCTATTAAAGCGAATTAGCGGTCGGTCTCAACAAAAAAATACAAAAAGAGGAGGAGTAAACAACCGTGCGTTGACCACCGTTTTCAAACCGTGTCTTTTTGGACTTTTACTAGCCAAATTCAAAATAATTTGTCAACATTTCATCATTTGGATGCTGCGGAGTGCGTGAAAATTTGAAAAGGCCATCCCTCGATTTTTCCAGGGCCGTGCTAGTATTAAAATCGGCAAATCGCCTAATACAAAATAGCAAAATATGGTTGTTTGAGTACATTTTTGTGCAAGATGCACTTATTTGTTTGCGTTTCTATGTTTATTTTCGTTTATAACTTTTTTCAAATTATTTTTGGTGAAAAAACCCCAAACCGGGTGGTATTTCGCTTTAAGGTCAAGAAGTGGGGACAATTTTCGCGCCCTTCCACCAAATTTGGGCATTTTTATGTCCCTAGAGAGGTCAACCCTTCCATCATTTTTCCACTGTTCCACGAGTTTTCCTATAATTTGCTAGAAAATGGGCGTGGTTTAGACACCCTTCCACCAAATTTTACCCATTTTTGCCATGAACTTTTGGCGTACCCTTCCGCCAATTCCGGACTACCGAAAACAATTTCCACCACTTCTTGACCTTTGAAAGCTATCAGCAAAACAACTAGGCACCAAACGTCATCTAAGTGGTTGTCAAATGGTCGCTAAACGGTCACCAATGTTTTTTCGGTGGAAAGCATTTGATGACGCATGGATCACGCCACACCATTGATGAAGTCTTAATCAACACAGTTGTAACACAAAACATTGAATCATAACTCATAGAAGACGTGGACTAGAGTTTAGCGTTATACAAAATCCTATCTAGCGTTACACAAAATCCTCAGGCGGAAAACGTGAAATCTCATAGTGAGAGAACATCCTAGCGACGCGCAATTATGCTTAGTAACGGCGAAAAGCACACAGGAAAACACTTGTCTGATAATATGGATTGGGTAATAAGTTGTCTACGCAAGATGGTGATGAGCGAAAACGCATCACGCACCTTCACAGATGCTGCATTGCGCTTATCCACACTAGGTCACATTTTTCGCTAATATGTGAACATCGGCTTAAATGTTAATTTAGGGGAACATAACACTGCGTTGCAATACACACATTGAATTATGAGCTGCGACGAGAGTATGCGTTGTATGCAGATCGTATGCAAAAGCAAAATAAATATGCTAATCGCGCTTTGAACAAACTAAAAGACTTTTAGACGAAAAATATAAAAAATTTGGAAAAATTTCTCCTGAGAAGGACTTGTAAAACTTAAATTACGACTTTCACTTGTTTTCGTCATTGGGCTAGTAACGGAGCTTACAAAATAATTAGAGATCATTGCTTGCGTGGAGAGACCAGATCAGTCAGACAGACGGACTTATCGATTTTTTACTTCTGATTTTTTTTATTTTTTTTTTTGCAGGCTCTCTATAGTGTTTTGAATTGTTGTATTGTATTGTAACGATGTATTATTTAATTTCGGAGTGCATCACGGCACATTATCAGCTCAAATCTCCGGAGATTATCAGCTTAGGAGACACAAACTCCAACGAACGCTCAACAAAACGTAAAGCGGTAAAGCGCGTCATGCTATCTGTGATCTTTTCACTATACTAGACGTTTCCTTTACCTTTACGGGATTGAAATGATACTCTTCCAAGAAGTCTATCGGATGCACATTCTGTGGCTATATCAATATCAATCTCCGATAATCAATCATATTTTTTCTATTTGATACTTCGAGGAAGCGGAGACACCGCGCAACATTGAGAGACCGAGACACAGAAGTGGTTAATGATTGACCGATTCACTGTTTGATTTGTCTCTGTGCCACCGGACGGAACCCTTTATAAGCTGGGAACGGGAGCTCTCGGGCCCCCACTTGGACGATTTGACCTCCGACTTTGGGAGCTCGACTTTCTCTGCATCTTCGAACGCGATTGCAATCGTCTCAGGTCTGCACTCAGGCCAGTTCCTCCGTACTTCGAGCACCCTAATCGAACGTTTTGAGCGCTAAGGGCTAAGACTAGATTTATATAGATATAGAGACGAAGTAATCACCATGCATCCTAATTACTAAAAGTCCTTGTAGAGTTTCCACAAAAAAATTATGTAGCCGTCGTTGCCTGTGAATAGACTACTGTATCTTTCGTGACACCGTTTATTAGGTTGTGTGCCTATAGATGGCTATGTTTAGACGCATTAGGGTGCTTGGATGAACTGTTCTATGGTTAACAGTAATGAGGGCTTCTTACTACAATAAGTAAAATATGACCATGCAGTTATCTAGGATTCTTTTGTTTGAGACCAATCGTTTTTTGGCGGCAATTTGATCTTATTTATCATTAAGCGGCAACAGTTGTGACTTGTATCCTTAATTAATCGCTTCAGTCTGCATGCTGCAGATCGAGATCTTTTTTATTTGATCTGAACACGTGTGTAATGGTCTCGAAAGAGGGAGAGAAACAGAGAGAGAGAGAAACACAGAGAGAAAGGGTGAAAAGAATTAATTAATCATTCATCATATCATTCCGCGATGTTCTTTATTGATAAGTTACATATCTCGTTCGCATCATACGCTGATATTCTATAGAACTATAGCAATACTATGTCTGAACTTTTTCAGTGTGCCGTGCATTTCCGGTCACTTTTCCATTTACAGTATTATCACCCTTTATCAACTGAAAGAATCGATGCAACTGGAAATAAATTATTATTATTATTATGTATTACAACCGTGTTTTCTGTGATAAAATTGCGTAATGATTACTTTGATAATCGCATAGTATAAGAGGCAAACATGGATGTTATTCGCGTTCCGTGGTCATCAACCGTCCGAGTTTCACGTTGATAGGCGCTTATTTTACATTATTTTTCCGGCCTCCCTTGTCTAATTTAACCTGCGACTCATTTTATTGGCGATATTGTTGCTGATTATCTCCGAACCTCCATTGTCTTAGTTTACTATGTGATTGATACTCTTGCTGATTATCACTTACAGCGAAATAACGGCCGGTTTCTGAAACGCATCGTGGACAACTGAATTCTTACGTATCTATGCTAATTTGCTGGAATTTAGCTCGATTTTTTATTCTAATTCATGTTCATTTGCATATGCTGCATAAGAATGCTGGTGTACTCGATGTGTTTCAAAAACCGACCCGTATTTCGCTTGAAAACAATTAATGATTTATGAAACAAACGTTTTCAGAATATGCCGGTCTCAGATGATGAACTTCTAGCGAAGGCTGTTGATATGGTAAAAACCGCTTACTGTCCTTACAGTAAATTTCCAGTCGGAGCAGCACTCCTTTGTGAAGATGGAACAGTGATTACCGGAGGTAAGATTCACAATTTTATTAAACACATAGAATACATATCACACCATGTTCAAAAGGGCATCCTAAGACCTAAGACATTGTGCTTAACAACACAAGACCCGGCATGCTTGCTTGAATACTGTAGTATTAATTGACATCCAAGCATTTCCGTGTTAGCAATAAGTCTTTACATGTATTTCGTGGGCGAAGTTCAAAGAGCGTTCCTCCAGAGTGAGTAATGTGATGAAATGAACTATGACTATAAGCAATTGACTAAAATAATTAAAGTACTTTATAACGTAATAAAAAAATTGCAGTAAACGTGGAAAATGCCTCATACGGAGCGACAATTTGCGCAGAGCGATCTGCATTTGTTTCAGCTGTAACGCAGGGAAAACGGAAATTCAAGGTAGGGTTTAGGTTCCAAATATATTTCCCATAACCACATTTTTAAGCCAGTATCTTAGATTTCCTTTCTTGGAGAACTTTCCAGTAAACAACGTTTCGCAGCACTTTAAACTTACACGAAATACGTATTGAGATACGTCCTAACTCTTTCCACAGTGCAAGGTCACTTACGTTGGCTGTAAACTTCGGTGAAGGCCAAGGACTCCGGGAAATTTAACCTCAAGCTAAATGATCCATTGTAGGCCATCGCTATCGCCACTGAACTCGCGGAACCCGCTGCACCTTGCGGTGTTTGCAGGCAATTTATGGTGGAATTTGGAAATATTAAGGTAATATTTAATGAATTACAGTGCTTACCTCGTTATTTTGTACTTGTCGTTTTTATCAATAAACCTTTATATATAAGTACAAGTACACAATCTCTAAACCAAGTTTTCCTCTCATTTGCTGGCAATTATCCTGAAAGACTTTATTATTCACAAAATGGAGTCTGCCTTCTGTTTTGTTTATTTTTACAATCTAATTTGAATTCCCAGGTTATTCTTGGCTCGTCAAGGAGCAATGAAAGGCTCGTCACATCTATAAAGGTTCGTTGTTATCTATTTATTACGCCACCTATTATTGAGGAAACCTTGTCGAAAAATTGGGCGCAGCTGGTGCGCCAAGAGCGCGCCACAGGGGTGCGAACAAAATTATCGTATATTTCACACGAACGCGCGTTCCTGACCTGGCGCACTTGTAGCCCACCCTGAGCGCATAGCTCGCAATGCTTAATTGAAGTCGAAAGGAAATTAGCATAAGTACCGTGCTAAAAAAATAGTTATGCATATGTGATTGTATTTCAGGAGCTTTTGCCGTATGCCTTCGGTCCTATCTCACTAGACAACCACGCAGAACAGACACAAAAGAACGGACAATGAATGCGCATTGATTTCTATCTCATAATAAACTATTCATTATCTGATGGTTGTTGGCTTCCTTGAATACATACTCGTCCTGAAAGTTAACAACACATCCCCAACAAATTATCACAATTGTACCGCCCTTGAATAATGGTGCACGTTCTTGAAGCGTAAAAGAAATTTAAATTTAAAACTCATCTAATGTTAGGTAATAACCGAAAATGTGTGCTCGTCGTAAAAAGAAACCAAGTTTATAAAAATAGCTTTATTGTTCAAAAAACTGGCCAGCTTTCTTAGTATTTGTATGGGCGGCAAATACACGGTGGGATTGGTATAATAATACAAGTGGTTGGATTGAAAATGAACTTGTGCGTATTAAAAAATTATGTTGCAAATGCTTACTGTTTTTGAGGACATTTTTTAAATGAAAGAACACCGAAATGGCCCTGTACTACCCGGAAAAACGAAGTTAGGATTAGGATGAGAATTTTGAAAGTAACAAGCTCGAGTTACATAAACAAAATTGATGTGAGTATGTGCAAAATGTATAAAACCAAAAAAAAATATAAAACGACGCATTATCACAATTATGGAAACATCTAGACAATGACAGCATATTCAACTTTAAAATACCTAGTCACAATTGGTGCATAACTATTTAGCTTCTTCCTGTATGAGGTGAAATTAGCGAAAGTTTGATTTTAAAGCGGCGTGACCCCTGATTGTGAAACGTATTCTGTATCATTATGCGCCCGACGGGCACATAAAGTACGCAATTTACATATGATGAAGTTATCCTGTGTTCGTTTCAAAACCACGCACCATACCGCTTTAAAAGATAGATCTACTTAGGCAAGTTTTCGGTCCTTGATCACGTGGGACATATTCTCCAGTTGCTTGAGATTCTTGCCGTAACCGACAAAGAAATCATCACACAAGTACTCAAGGTTGTTCTCCTTGCAGAACTTCTTCACCAACTCACTGCACCGAGTCAAGTTGCAACGAGGCATCGTGGGGAACAGATGGTGCTCCACCTGAAATTAGAATATTTATTAGGTTCAGATTGAGAAAGAAAGAGAAAGAAACAGCTGAGAGAGATATAGTGAGGAAGGGTGAGAGGGAAAGATAGAGAGAAAGTGCGAAACAGTGGTCGGTCTTCTGTATTCACATTTCAGTTACCTGATAGTTCAGTCCTCCCCATACCCAATCAACAATTGGGGATGGAGTCATGTTCCTTGTGGTCAAAATCTGCAGCGATGCGAAGTTGTTGAGAATACGGGAATTGGCTGAAATAGTGCAACGTAGACAGCAAGAACGAGGATTTTGTGCGTACCACACCAACACGCCTACAAGCTCCTATAAATTCAAAGCGATATGGAAGGTGGTTTTGAAACTGTGCTGGACACTTCATTTACATGGATTACATGCAAATTGGGGCAATGCGTAGTAGGCCGTGATCCCAGCATGTTTTTCGCAAACCACTTGCCAGACCGCTTCAAAGGAGACTTCAAATAACTTCATTCAAAAACGCCCTTACGTGGATATTTGTCGACCGAGTTGTGGTTGAACGTGACAACGTGTCCGATAAGGAATCCGGATCCGCCTTGCGAAATGAGAAAGTACATAATACGAAGGTTCCATGTTGGCAACATGTAAAGTTGGAAGAACACCCAGGCCCAGTGAATCACGAGTCCGGACTGAAACAGAAATATAGGATTAATTATGGGGTGCGTTACATTAGTGTGTATGCGTAAGATTGATCGAATTGTTTTGTAGCCGGTGTTTGATTATCAAATTCCCTCTTTCACACATAACATGCTCCATTCAGCGCCCTTTCTTGCACAGAAAGGCACATTTGCACATGCATGATAGGGCGATTGTCAAGCATACGTTTCAAAACCACGCGTCATATCGCTTTAAAAACCCACCTGTTGATAGAAAGCGTTCTTCCTGTACTGCTTGAAGTTGGACTTGTTCTCAGCAAATGCGAAGGTGAGAGACTGTGTAACCCAGGAGACTCTGAGAAGCGGCAGCATTGCGGTGTAGTACAGATGTTGATAGGGCACGATCTGAATATGCACACATTTGCTTATTATGCACGAACAGCGGGAACTCGGGAACCTCCCAGGGTGGGAGAATTTGTCACTGTGTGTATCGGATTCGCGTGATCCCTCTCTTTCTCTCACCTCCCACTAGGCTGGGAGCTTCCCTGCGCTTTCGTGCATATGGCCACAGGAATAAAGATACAGTGCACACGAGTACCATACTGGGAAATTTTCGAGAATCAATACCTAGACAATTGAAAATTTCGTCTACCATATTGTACTTGGTTACTTTTTTCCCCCACAGAAAGTTTTTGCTCAAAAAAAAGATCCCCACCTTCAGGATCATCTTCTCCAGTGGCTCCTTGTACTTGAGCAAATCAGTCGGTACAAAGGTAATCAGAGGAGCCAAGTCGATGTCGCCGTCATGGTCGATGACATTAGTGGCGGCGTGATGAGTGTTGTGCTAAAATTAATAAATTCAGTTTTGCAGAAGACACTACAGCTCTCTGGAGCGGCGCGGCATGTGCGCCAACTTGAATGATACTCCTTTCGCTTTCCGAGCAACTTATGGCCATGTGCGCCAAGATTTACATACATACTACCACCCGGTTGAATTCTCGTATCAATTGAATAAGCTAATTACCTTGTCTTTCCACCAATCCACACAGAATCCTTGTGCGATGTTACCAAAGAAAACGGCTGCTTTGTCATTAAACCGACGGTTCTGAAGGAGTTATTATTGAGATACTGGCTAAAGGATATCTATATGAACGGGACCAATGCGGCTTACAAAAAAAAGACGTTCAATTTTTACTAAGCGTCATGTATTTTCCAGTTTTACCATATGGCATGGTTCTATGGTAATGACCAGAGCTATGCTCCAGGAAGCCTAAGTCAACTCCAGGCTAAATTCGTAGAGTTTACAATACTATGCATAATTAGCATAATTACCTTGAACGGCTGATGATGGCAGAATTCGTGTGTCATCCAGCCCAACTGTTGCCAACAGACGGCCATAAAGCAGGCAGAAGTGAAGTACCACTCAAAGTACTGAAGGACAAAGGCGGCCAATCCGATACCAATAGTGCTAACCATCTTGAACCAATAGTATCTAAAGAGAGACGTTTTAGTTTTAGTTTATCTGGTTATTTATTGCCCCGCATGATTGTGTCTCATCCATTACTTACTACTGAAAGTAAACTTGGGGCCGCCCGCGCGCCGGGAGTGTACCATAAGTGTTCGCGCAGTATTTCTGCGCGCTAATATGGCCCGCGCAGGGCGGTTGGGCAGCGCGCACTAGATGGGCGGCCACTCATTGGCGCAATACTTGCTGACAGCATAACAAAAAAGACGAAGAAAGGGAAGGTAAGTTTTGACTTAGATAATTGAAAAACCACCAACCCTTCACAGGCATCCATAAGTCCCAATCGCGTAACATCCTCACGAAGTTTCGCAAAGTTTCCATTGATTTTCTGCTCCTGAAGAAAAGAAGCATCGGTAAATCATTCTATTTTCCCTCCAATCCGAAATCACTTACTAATCGGTGCATACGCTTTCTTCACTTTGGATACTTATACTATGTATAACGATTCTCAAAAAAGCCACCCAAAAGTTCACAGACAGGAAAAAAAGCATTACATTACAGTCACATCGAAAGATGTGCACTGATCTAGTTGCAAATAAGCGCAGCGGCAAAGTTGCTACTTTCAAATGAGAATCCTTCAGCTTTGATTGTTTGTAGTTTGTACCTACCGAATAGCTGTGGTACGGTAGCTCAGGTAAGTCTATAAGTCTAATAACCATCTCTTCTACACATTCTGAATTCTCTCATCTTTAGATTTATGTGGTTAGTCCCCAATCCCATCCCCCAAATTTTCAATTATAAAATACTCAATCGATTTACCATATCACTAAATGGTCCCATTCTTATCTTCTACTTTCACACTAATCGGGAGACCAGGCACAACTTTTTGTGAGGCTTTTTGTGAGAAGAAAAGATAGGCAATCAAGAAAAACGTTGATCATAATTTAATCTATGGCATACAATTGAGGCACGTGACCTCGAGCTTCATTTGGATGAGATAAGATGAAGTGAAAGGGATTTTACGGTGACAATAAGGGTTATCTGGCGAATGTGAGGTATTTCAAGGTTTACGGGTATACGTCCCTTGTGTGAAGGAGTTTTAAGCTTGGTTAGTGGACGCGTTGTACGGAAATGCTTATACGAACAAATTGTGAAATGCTCCACGAAATGGTCTGATTGGAAGCCAATGTAAATTAGTCAAATAAAATAGTCGTCAAAATACATAAAATAAATACACAAAAACAATAATAAAAAAATCGGGCTGCATAACATCTAGAATACCATTTCGGTAAACGAGTACGATAGAAAAGGGGCGTGCTAGAAAATGATGAGGAGAACAAAACGAAGCGGGAATTCAGGCAGCATTAGGACTATTAGGAGAACAAAGAACTTAGGAACTTGGCCCTTGGGAGAGCGAGAGAAACAAAAGAGCGAGAGAAACAAAAGAGCGAGAGAAACAAAAGAGAGAGAGAAACAAAAGAGAGAGAGAGAGAGAGAGAGAGTGAGAGAGAAACAAATTTCAAATTAAAAAAATGAAATACCTCTTCGACAGTGATGTCGTACGTGGTAACATTTACATCGGCTTTATCTTCTCGCTTCCTCAATTCGGCTTCCAGATCCTCACTCTGAAAACATAATGAAGAGTAATAGTGACCTGATGGGTGGCCGAGTGGCTAGCAAACTAGACTCTGACAAGCACGTCTCGAGTTCGAATCTAGCTCGAGACACTTGGAAACACATCAGGCGAGTGAAGCTGAACGTGATTTTGAAATCCTGAAGTCTGCGTGAAATCCTGAAGTCGAAATGTTTCCACAGTTAAAAATACCTTGTCCCAAGCCGTCTTTTTCAACGCATTCAATTGTTTGTAGGCAATTTCGGAGCCCTCGTGGAACGCGTGAAAGATATTCGTAGCATCCGCGTTACTGTAAATAAATGAATTAATCAATTAATTAAATTAAATCGAAGCCTTGAATAAAAAGTAGCCGATCTAACCTAGCGACTAGAGGAGTAGGTCTTATACTTATCGGGCGAACAAAATCGACTAAACGAATCAACGAATAGACAAATAAACTAAAGAAGCGATAATCAACTAACGCATATTGTGTAATAACAGCTCCTCCTGGATGCGCGAGAATTTGCTCTTCGCTTAAGTGAAGCCATTTTCCATCAACCTGAAGTTGTTTTCATATTACTTTCATAAATGCGGTTACAGAACATCATATTTCATGTTAGTCACAAATAATTCAAATAATGCGATTTCACCTAAAATTAATTTCTATAATGAAGCTTTCTACAGTACACTTGTGTTTAGAAAAGAACGCGTGTTGTTAATCCTACATAAACAGCAAGAAGTTCATCAGTTACAGTCGACCTTACTGACTTATTTATAGTTACACTCAATGTTCGAGCCTTTCATAATTTCATAAAAGATTACTGTAAACGTTCCCACGAGAAAATCTCCTTTTCGCATTTCTCGTCCAAAACCCCAAACACCCAAACTTCCACAACCTTTTCAAACCCAATTCCCAGTATTTTATCAACTAATCATTCAAAAAGGGCTAAAGGTTGTGTGGTAAAAATTGATAACACATTTTCCAAAAAGCACGAAAATTGTCTGTAACGAAGTACGCTGCGCACGGTGATAAATAACTTGCAAAAAGTGCAAAAGGGTGTCTGAGGAGACAAGTTACTGCGTTCAGTTGAAAGGAATTATTTATTTAGTTTAGGATAAATTCGCGCTGAAACATTCACTGTTGTCAAGGACAATTTTGGGTAATTTTAACACCCAAAATTGCGTGTACGTTGTAGTCTCAGCATGGAGTTTATCTGTGCTGGGATTACATTTATCGGAAACGAAGTACGCAGAGAATACCGAATGAATCCCCAGGAACTTGATTCTTGGCGGAACACGTTTCTACTGCAAAGTCTGTGAGACTTTGTACTCCCTTTGTTGATATCGCTGTCTCCCCAATAAAAGCTACACTCTTAAAAAAAAAAAAAAAAAAAAAAAAGTTAAGGACTTAGGCTTTTTTATTACCGAAAATCTTAGTTTTTCTAGGCATGTGTCGTTTATTTGTAACCAGGCTCGAAAGAGGATGTTTGCCCTTTTTCGTACACTAAAAACTCACAAAGCAAAGATCCTTGTTCTAGCTTATTGTTTATATGTGAGGTCTATTCTCGAATCAGGTTCCGTTGTATTTAACCCGTACAAGCAGAGAGACAAATTAGCCTTAGAAAGAATTCAACGAATGTTTACCAAGCGTGTTTTTATGCGATCTCATTTACTTAGATATGCTGATACGCCCCCTCCCCAGTGTAAGAAATGAAGCATTGAAATTAGATTTACTTGTGAATCGTAGAAAAAGAGCAGATGCGAAAATGCTACGAAAAATTTTAGCTGGGAAATGTGGTGCGAGCTTGCAGAGAAGGTTCAAGTTCAGACCCTTTACTTACTCTTCCCGCAGGGGCAGGAGTAGGATCGTTATTCCCAGAGCAACTAAAATGGTTCGTAGGCATTCATTTGTACATAGAACTTCTATTATGATTGAGGAAACTCCGCACTTAGCTTCATAGTTTTCTGTATAATGTGTCACTTTATTTATTCTTCATTTTTGTATTTGTGCTACTGTTGACTGTTGCTTTACTCGACAAAACTGTACGTTGCATATATTTTTCTCATGAATTGTATGTGTGCGTAATAAATTATTATAAAAGTGGCCAGCTGCACCGGGCATAAAATAATCATAGTTATGATGATATTCAATTTCAAATTTTTACGGGCATGCATTGGTCCAGAAACTATAATAAAGAAAACCGAAAAGAGGGGACGAAAGCTATGCGTACTGTACTTAATCACTAATAATGATTACCGTACTCAACTATATGAGGGTTCAGAACCTATTCTCAAGAAAGCGTAAGGGTAAGATATACTTCATCTCACATGGCGCGAATTAATGCAGCGTATGTTTTATACTTTTATACAACAAATTATTAAAATATATGTTCTCCAAAGAACATGTTAGGTTCAACCTCTCGGATTCTCAGAGATAAGTACGACTGTTAATATTGTTTTGAAAAAAAAAAACTAAACTGAAGGGAAAAAAGGTCATCGTTAGCATACCATAGTACGCTAGTTATTAAAATGCACTAAATTTGACAATTTCCAAGTTTGTTACTGTAGGTGCTACGGTAGCAACGTAATATTCCGAGTTCAAAGTACCTACTTCACATTCTTCACAGCCGTACCGCCATACAAGAACCAATGCTAATAGGCAAATTCCCATCAAACTACAAACTCCAAAATTCAAATTACCCACCTTGATGCGAATTCCAGCCGCCTTGCCGCCCATGGCCACGGTGAGATATCGAGTGAGCAGGACAATTCCGCTATTGGCGTATCTTGACCGGGACGGTGCCAAGACACAGACATAGCCATCAGCAAAAGATCCCCCTCCAACATTGTTTCCCGAAGAGAGTCACAGACGAAGAAGAGCCGAGAGATCCCCATTTACAGTGTTACCGTCTCCTAACCACGATAGCTGAAGTACAACAGACGGTGTCATTAGCGGGGTCAGACGAAGAGACGGCAAGCTAGAGACGGTTGAGAGAGAAAGGTAGATGAGAGGTGCAGACAGGTAGGAGATAGGGAGAGATGGATTCCCTTCTGTACTAACGAAGAGGACAGAGTACACTCCGAGTTCGAATTGGACTCCCGAAGGGAATCGCAAAAGTGGTGTGATTTCCCACAAGAGAGAGCTGCTTCAGGAGATTCAGGTCCTGTGGGGAGGAGAGAAGGAGAGAGAGAAGGATAGAAAGGAGAGAAGGAGAGAGAGAAGGGTAGAGAGGAGAGAAGCAGAGAGGGAAAGACAGAGGGGAGACTAAAACAAAGAACGGAAAAACCATCCTGCTCAAAAAAGAAAGCTTCGGGAGAAGACGCCAAGAAAGAGTCGAGAGAGCAACATAAGGGAGAGAAGTCGACATTTGAAGAGAGACCCACAACCAAGAACACAGAAAAAGAGCCAAAGAACCCAAATAAAACCAAAAGCTAGCAATTTCGTATTTAGTCTGATCACCCCCCTCCCCTTTAAAAACGAAAACTTCAAACGTGAAAAAATTATAACACTTTATTCAGAGACAATATTATCAAAGTTAAAATTAATCAAACGTGAACAGAATTCTTACCAGTAAAAGCAGACGCATATTGGCAATAATCTTCTTAAATACTGTAATTCACAATCACAAGATATATATATACAAAAGCCGGAGTATTCAACGTCTAAAAGCATATTCAATGTATAAAAACTCTAGTCAAGGCAAAATACAGTACTAACTCCACTAACTGAAAAAATGAGAAAATGTTGCGTTGTGATGATTTGTTAGGGCAATATTAGCGAAAGATAATACTGAAAAGAGAATAAAACGAGACGCTTAGTAAAAAAAAACGTTGTATTAGATTTCGATATTAGATTACTTAATTAAAAACACTACAAACAATACCAAATGGAAGTGCGATCGAGTCAAACAAAAAAAACTTTGACCCGAAACAAAAACAAAAACTAAAAATATCAACTTAGGTCATGGGCATCTCACCCTACAAAAGCTCTCAAAACCATCTTAGGCAGTAAAAGAATAAAGAAAGCAAGCAGTCATACAAACCAAGTTCGCAGATGAATCTTGAGGAAAACAGTACAAAATTAAAACAATCTCATTTAAAAGATTTGACTGGCAAAAAGCAAAAACGATGGCGGTATGCACGTGAGGCAAACTATTCAGATTCAATGGGAAGCGCGCGATCGTTAGGCTAGGGCAGGCAACAAGGGAGAAACCAAAGCAAACTGAAACAAAGCACATAATTTCAATGTTTAAATTTCTCTTTCACTGGAAGTCCGTATTGGTAATGGAAATTGCATAAATTATTCCTAGTTATATACTTACAGATTACCAGTGCAAGAGAAAATCACGCTAGCAACAATCCAAGTACAATAAATAATATAACAAACGACAAAAAAGTGCAAAATTATTCTCAAACACGGATCACGGGTTTCATTTTAGCAGAGATTCAATGAAAATGGTCAAGTTTATATGGCGAAAAAATAAGTGCGTCGATTGCCAAGAAAAAGAAGAAATGCAAATCATCTTCAAACGCTATTAGAGATAAAATGGACTGCCGTCCTGTCGAATGTTAAGTTAGCAACTTAATTGGGTGACTCTTCCTTCTAAGCTTGTAAGGTACGCGGAACTAACTATCGACTCGACACACAATTATACAAAAGCCGAAAGAATCAGATCTCTCCATGGAAATAATCATTAAATCATTCACTCAGTACCTACACAAAACGCAGTCTCCTAGTCCTAGTCTCCATAAATGACAATGAAGCTTACAACTTAAAACTGCATGACACGTGCTTTTGAAACATATACTGGACAACTACATTCCACGTGTTACATGAAAATTGTGTTCTTGCGCCGGAATGCACAGAAGGCATGAACACACAGTTGTGCAGCACACGTTTCACAAACCACTTGCCATACCGCTTTAACATCATCTTGAGGTTCAAGATGCCGCTGCTACAGCAGCGTCCAAATTCATACCAACCGGCTTATTGTCTCCGGAACCAACTGACGATGGTCCTACTCCGGGATACGGGAACCCTGCACCGGGCGCGTCTGGAAAAGTAGGAAATTGAAGCAATCCGCGCTATTTTTCGTGGAACCATCAAGCAGACTTGTACACAGCAGATTCACGTATACAACATGGCAAAGGGCAGTGCATCCTTCCGAGACCAATGAAGATGAGTTAAGTTAGTTCCCAAACAAAAATGTGAAATTTACCAGAACACAATACAATACGTAAACATAATTCAAGTTAAATAAAATTTAATTACTATTAATTACTTATCACTTACCACTCCCTTTGCCGGGCGCCTGCGCTGCCGGATTTGATCCAAACGGTGAAGGCTGCATATGCGGCCCGCCCATCATCATCATCCCTTGCGAGTGGGGTGGCATGCCTCCCGGGAATTGTCCAGGAGACATTCCCATATGGCCGAATGGACCTCCTGGCTGGTTGTGGAAACCATAGGGAGGCGGCGGGAATAGGCCGCCTGCTTGTTGTCTAGAGAAAAAAAAGGTAATACAAAAATGTTTCCCAAAGTGAATGAACAAACTTCAAAAATAAACAGTTATTTCTCCAAGGGGTTGTGTGTGTGTGAAATTCTTTCAAAAATGATTTTTTTTCGGTTATTTTTATGCAATGAATCTTAGCTCCTACTTTTCCGGCGACCGCTACGAAATTTACAGTTTTATTCAAAAACTAAAACCCTACCCCTTAGCTCCAGGATGAGCAGCATACGGGAACGGTGCTGACGTCATCCCTGGGTGGCCACCCGGGAAGGCCATGCCAGCAGAAGGGCTGGGCGAAGCTGAAGATGATGAGGGAGGCATAATTCCTGCCGGATTGGGAGACGGCCGAGACTGCATCGCCGCATTCGGAAAGGTAGGCGATGGCACTGACATGCCCATGCCTAAAGCAAAACATTGTATACTAAACCTCAAATACTCAACATACGATCTAAAGTAGAAAGCATTTGGCACTTGGAACCACACAGGAATTTCTGCATCTGCAGTCATTCACCAGCAACTTCGTAGCCATACCAATAATTTGCGGTTGTGGACTAGCCCAAATAACGTAACAAGTCAAGTCAATAAGATTGTGTAATATTAAATCTTATTACAAAAAAAAGTACTGCAATAATATCCATAAGCAATTAGTCAGAATAACATTGCAAAGTAAGAGTAAAAGTATAATTTCAATAAAACACACGAATCTCACGCTCACCTCTTGCCGCAGCTGCAGCGTGCGCCTGCTGTTGTGCCATCATCTGTTGATAAAAAGGGTGTCCTGGGTGCATCCCCGCCATCATTGGATGCATACCGGGATGGGGCATACCTGAATAGTGATACCAGATTAATACGTAGTAAATTGATTAAAATATATTCCAGAGAGATCCATAGCTTGCCAAACAACAAGACGATGGTTTTTTGCAAAAAAAACCCACACACACATATATTCGAAAAATAACTAAATCATGCTCACGTGGAACAACTTCAAAAATAAAACGCCATACTTGACAGAATTCCCTAATCAAATAGCAATTTAGCAAAATAGTTACATGGGTGCCTTGGGAGCCCAAGTCTCACAGTCTCACATGTAAATGTAATAGGTCGAGAAAAGGATAAACCTATCCATCAATCCATCTAGCGAAAACAAAATAAAGCTAACGTGCCACAGTAACTGTACCAACACAACACGAAGACCACACATTCAAAAAAATCAAAAAGACCTTTACCTGGGTGCCCTGGGAATCCGGGCCTCATATGTGGTGGATAGGGCATTCCGGGATGAAAACCGGACATCGGATGGCCTGGCATCATTCCCATACGCGCGCCAGGAGGAATTCCTTTACCTAAACGGAATTAATAAATATAACATTCCGTTTTGCTGTCTAATTGTATTCGAAATTCCCATTATATTTTGTGCGCATCTTGGAGATCTAATAAATTATTATTATTATATACAGGGATGCTGCCGAAAGCCATATATATATCGAGTCGGGAGGAAGAGAACATGAACAGCCTTTATACCATTACAAGTGAAACAGGCATTTATGTGCGAGTAGGATTGTAGGAAAGTCAATAACGTTTATCTATAGAGTACTTATTTTGACATTTCTTGGCGGGAGAAAACTAAAACCTGACTTACGCAATTCATACTCAAATTGTGTTTGATATGAGTAGGAAAAGGAAAGCAAAGGTTGAGTAACTAGACCATGTAGTGTAGATAAAATTTCGCATGTGAAACACTACGATATTTGGTTATTTCGCTTTTTTTGGCATGCGAAATATCAACCAAATACCCTAATAGCGACGAACAAGGAAGAAAAATAAAACTGGAACCTGGTAATGGATAGGCTCCAGCCGATGCGGGTCCCTGCATGAAAGGGTAGCCTGCCGGGAAGTGAGGCGGGTATGAGCCGGCCGACAGTGGACCAGAGCCACCCACACCGCCACCATATCCTAAAGAAAACTATTTTGAAGAGATAGGGGGCGAAATATGCGGTGAGCATGATTTGCATATCGGTGTTATTTGACACTGACACAAGTAGTCGACTACGACTAAAACGGTAGCAGTACCAGCAATGCAACTAGCGAAATAGCATCATATTATACAATAAATAAACAAACGAACAAGGAGCTTCTAAAATAAATAAACAAAAGACTATTAAAATAGCTGACAATTGACAAAATCTGAAGCACTATCACATCTAGCAGGCCCAATATACAACCCCTAAAATTTCCAGCATATTTCTAGGTAACCGTAAGTCACAACTCACAACCCGACTCCTAGAATATGGGTCTAACAGTTGAAACAAAGTATAAATGCATAAATCCTTATCCTGCTGATTAGCATACCTGCCGGGGGTGGATGTATGGGCGAGGGGATGCCAGGTGGCAAAGCTGGGTGACCACCACCCATCGCTTGTTTCATTTGTTCTTCTTGCATCCGCTCCCATTCGGCTCTAAAGGGGCGATATGAAACTGTGTCATTGTGCCTCAACATATAACAATGTAATTATAATAATGACAACAATAATAATTAACTTGTCCGCTCAATAATAATTAGTTTGATAGTTGAGAACAAAGTTAAAATGGTTTGAGAATAAAATGAAAAGGTAAATAAATCCTCTTCGCCAACAACAGCTTTTAAAAAAAAACACAAAGCTACTATACGGCTACCATCAAATAAGCTCAGATTCGTTAAAAATCACAAAATAAAATGGACAAACTAATGCGACAAATTGGACAAATATATAACAAATTTACTAATTTTAGGAAAATTCGCTATAATGCGCATGCAAGAATAAGAATTAGAATAACAAAAAAAAACCATACCTTTGAGCTTGGCGCTCTCCCATTAGCTGTCGTTCCACCTCGCCCAGCTTCTCGAGTTTCGCCGTTCGCTCAGCATTCTCTCTGAAAATTGAAAATTAATTATCAGTACAAATATAGTCTAAGGAAAAAGCAACATCAAATCAAAAGTCAGTAAAATACATCAATGAAAAATATACGCAAAGTAAAGGAAGACTGCCATAGAAATGCTAAATATGAGATTTAAACTAAAAAATTGTATAGTATTCATATTAAAAGTACACTCTCTCTCTATGCAGATGTAGTAACATTGGGTGGGTGCATGCATACACATACTCCATTTAAAGGAAATCTAAACTTCTATTTGCTGGAAGATAATAAATGATAAATATCTTTGATCACTCACTTGTTCCTTTGGGCTACGCTAGCAGCCGGATTGTCCATCATCATATCACAATTACTATTCGAATTCGAAGCCGATCCTTCAAACACCGTCGAGTTGGTCATCCGTTCCATGCGCCTGTAATATTTTTTCTTGCACAGGCATACGTTTAACAATCGAACAAATAAAAGAGATGGAAATATACAAAAAAAAACGGAAAGTACATCGAAAATTAACTTGGCAGGGCTTAGCACAATGAAAACTACACGAGACAAAAAAAATAAAAGAGAAAACATAATACACTAACTGATGCTGATAATCGTCACAATCGCAAATAATCATCAAATAGCACGAAAAAGAACGCACCTAAGTGGATTGTCGTCCTCCGTTTTGCTAGTCTTTTTAGCAGGTCCCGAAATATCCAGAAGGTCGGCTGATGGGTCCGGTTGGAATTTCATCGAAGGCGACTAAAAATATGGAGTAAAATCGTAAAATGCCATCGATATCGATTTGCTTCGCCCGTGTCTGTGTACACGTAAAATACTGCTCCTTAGTAGTACGCTAAGATCGAAATGGATGGTTAAAATTCAAAAACAGCCTACATCTCTACTCTCTACACACAAAAAATTATCACCTACATCATCAACTTTTCTCTTGAATGGTTTTCGCTCAACTTCCAGACTCGACTGCAATAATGAACTAGACGATGTTGAAGCCGCGCGAAAATTATCTGAAAACATAATATTATAATCTAACAAAAAAGCGATATGGTTAACAGTAGATTTATTTGTTTAACAGAAAAAAAGTCATGCATTTTTTGCTGCCTAGTCTAGTGCTCACAACAACACGCGAATACGCCACTACATGTACACAAGTTTTAGATATTTTGGATACATAGTAGTTCAAGTTCTTTTCAACCTGCTCACCGCTCAATATATATAATAAAATAAATATAGGCAACCAAATAAAATCTACTATATAACAAAATACGTTTAGACAAAATAAAATTCAGGACCTCTGCGGAACAAGTCATAAGCAAACATTGAAACTGTATTTTCACCCTTGAATAGAAAAATTTCATATATAACACAATAAGTCTATGCAAAACAAGCCGCCACAGCCAACAGAGTTCAATATCAATTAGGAGACAGCGGAAAGATCAACGAAATAAAGAACCCACCATCCAAAACAGGCTTACTTTCTTTGTCAGGCTGATCCACACTCGTTCTTGAAACTCCAAATTCAGACTGAAAATTTAAAATCAGACCGTTTTACACATAAAAAAAGAATTATTTACGTCGCACATCAGAGAGCAATAGTACAAAAAATATGAACTTATACTTATACAACCGGCCAAGTGAGTGTACGCTAAGAAATTCACAATTGAATATTAATACCAGGGCTCAGACTTAGATCTCCAGAATATACTTAGGGATACCTATATTCAATCGGGCACATTCAACATTTCTAGCCAGACATCAACGTCAGTATAACGGACAATAAAAATAAACATACCATGGAATTGGAATGCGAACTCTCCGTGGCTAAAGATAAATCACCAGAAGTAGATACATCTTTATCCGTGATTTCTTCTTTCACACATTTCAAGGACTGAAATATTCAATATAAAAATATTCAAATAAAAAAACCTCATTTGGCGCGGTAAATGTAAATTAGATAATTATGTTGAATTTTGTACGCATGAAGTTAGACCATGCTCTTTACCAGGTTCACACGAAAAAAAAAACTAAAAAATAGAATAGAATATATAAATACGCAGTTACATTTATGCTACTTACCATGGACACGTCCTCATTGGAGCTGTTTTTATCCTTATTGTGCTCTGTAGCATAGTACCAGGACAGTAACGAGTCAAACTTCTTCTTTTCTATTTCCAGAGCTGCACGGTTTGCCATTTCAGTCCTAAAATGAAGCAATCTAGTTTGGTTTTGGGTTCTAGTCTACCCGGAGTTTCAAATTTCAAACAGACGTTCAACCCTTGGCACTTTGGCATCGCAATCAAATATTGCATGACAGCAGGATAAAATCTGTTATTCTCTGCTCACAACGCTGACCCCTTCTTTAAATATAACACAATGGACTTTTTTTCTTTAAAACTGAACTTGACAGCAAGATGTCAGTGTTTGGCAAAAAAACTCACGTAAAGAAAACGTATCCTCCAACATTGCTGGTCGCATCGCCTGGACTGACCGCATGATGATTTGATTGGACAGACGCGGCAGTGGCTGGGGAATGCACGCCTCCGTGCATACCCTAAATATTCATTTGTAATTTATTTATGCAAAATTTGTGATAAAAAATCTAAGATATCTCATAGGTGACTCTAGGCCCGCAGGCATGCATTTAAGCAAATATGCCCTAGGGCGTGCCCTTCAATTGTAGAAGGCCGGGATAAGGCCACAAACGGGGAAAATGTCGGTCCGAACCTGGGGCGTGCCCTTTACATGGCACTTTGCGGTAGCCTTGCATTTTGTAAAGCGCGCGAAAGTTGGGATTTAAATTTTTGTGAAGCAGCTGCCGTAATATTTCGCAACCAGCAGAGACGACCATACGCGGTATGGCCGAGTGGTCTAAGGCGCTAGTTTGGAGTACGTGTTTAGCTAATGTCGCAAGTTCGATTCCTGTCCGGTGCATTTGTCTTGCGAAGTTCTAGGTACTTATGTATGTTGTGTTTCCGTGTGTAAGTTCGTGGTTGGTTAGCTAAAACGGTGTATTTTCTTTTTCTGCCCGTTTCAAAACGGCCTGTTTGTGGCCCTCTCACAAAAGCCTCAGGGCGTACCCAGGGCACCCTCTAAGGCCGGTAACGGGCCAGCCCCGTTCCACAGAAAAGGGCACGCCTTCGGGCCTAGAGTCACCTGAGCTACCATAAACGTGGAACAATATGGACAACAAAACACAGTTAAACAGGCTGTCTATTAATATATTTTTGTGAATTAGCAAACTTTTCGCATTAAAAATAAAGCCGCCCACAACTCAATGTCGAATTACAACTCAAGCCAAGCTTCCCAGCACAATATTAAGCTATATTTATGGGTATGCATACTTAAAATCAAACAAGCAATTAAAAATAAGGTATTTACACATAACAATTAAATATAAGGGCCAGTAAATAAAACAAACTAATACAAAATAAAGAGGGCAAAGGTTCTCAAGATTGCCACGATATACCTTATGAAAATCACTTGACGCAGAACTAGGTGAAGTGGTCGCTGGCGATCCTGTCGACATCACATCTAGACACTACTGTCGCAAATAAATATAAATATAAACATAGAAGAGTGCAAGAAGTCAGGCAGGGTGCATCAAGATGCGGCGGTCTCGAGCTCTCCCGCCGAAATTATTCAAATCCCTGCGGTCATACCGTAGAACTACATATAGTGTGCTACTGTAGCAAGAAAACTACCGTGCCTCGGCCTACACGAAAAAAAAATAAAACAAAAAGTGATACAGAACTAGGCAAATATGTGACAAGTATCAGGATATATTCGGAAATGGAAACCGAAGCGGTCATTTTTGAAATAGCATGAAAAATCACTGTCAACATAGGTAGCCATGAGCCATGGGAAGAAAAAAAAGCCATATTGCAGCAGGATCAGTCAGATACATTAGAGATACATCAGGGATCGGGAGAGGAGAGCAGAGGACCAACGATGAAAAAATAAATGAACCGTGGTTTTATTGATTTATTCTTGTACACACTTTTCATACACTTGGAAAATTTGTCATTATTTAGGACAAACGTGGTAAATTCATCATTCGATATTTTTGAATATCTCGGCCTTCGCTCCGTTTCTTTTTCCTGTTTTCCTGATTTTTGAACAATTCTCTTAAAATGTCGCTTTTTTTTCTTTACTATTGGAAATTTGGCACTATTGGAAATTCATTAACAATGTTAAAAATGGAAAGCACCGCACAGGACTAAAATCCCGGGTACTTTTAACATGAGCGAGCGCCAAATTGAATTTTAGGCTCTACTTCATATTTAGATTTGCTTTTCCCAATGTTTTGTTATCTTTCATGCTCCTATTTGGTGTAACTACTTGAAAGGATGTACCATTTAGTATCCATAAGAGGGTCTATTTCATGTAGTTAGTAATTTGGTCTTATTTTGTCCCCTCATTTGGGTCTCATATTGTTTCCTTCCTCTTGTTAAATATCTCCACATTTTAACGTTCTTTGCCACTTTATTTCCTTTGGCACGGATTCTTAACGCGCGCGCTCCCGCTCTCTTTTCTTGCACATCGATGGTGATTGCTATGTTGCAACCGTGGTTTGGTTGGTGAATGTACTGTAATTTACGTGTAGAGAAGGCAAATTTGAACTGAAATTGGGCTTATTTTGGTTGTGCCGTTCCAGTCCTTTCACTTTTAAATTGTCGCTATTTTCTACTTTTCATTATTGATGGACTCGTCGGAAACAAGCGGGTCTAACGTGGAACCACAACACTAACACGTAATCACGTAGTATATTCCTTTTACAATAGCATGTTTCTTGGTTTGGATGAAATCCACGTGTCTCTGTATTATTTCTGTTCGTCGCATAGGACCCGTATTAGGGATTATCACAGGGGCAGTTTTTTATCATCCTTTATCTTGACGGATATCATTGATTGGTGGCCCATAGGGCTGGTGTATTTTGCGTCGTATTCCCAAATAAGGTGTCATCAAGGTATTCACTATTCACGCACGCAATCGCAATGTTTTAAAACGCCTCGGCTCTAATTCTAATTCCAAGTTCTACTGCGCCTTTAGTTACCAGTTACCCTTACTCGTATAATAGTCTAACCATTTGCACACTGATCTGTAATGGACTATGACATTGTATAATGTTATGCTGCTACCGGAAAAACAGTACCGAACCTATTGAAGTCCCGATTTCTGTTGTCAATGGGCCTGGAAAGTAAGTATATTTATTTAATTTACTTCATTTGCCGATATTTCTTGTTTGTTGGATCATGCTTTGCGCATGATAATCTTCCTTAAAAATTCTACAAGCCTACTGCATGTTGTGTCAGGCGTGTCGTATATTTTTGTGCCTTGGTACTTTGTCTTGTTCCTATTTCGACAATTCAATTTGGAGCTATTGTACTTGAACGTAAAAAAATAGTTTTCCAAATATTCCATCTTTTGCCTTATTCCTGTGTATATTTAAGTAATCGTGATTATGTAAATATAGCTCTAATACACTAGCGCGTAATGTTTTCCACCTCTTATCAGCTGTCTGATGGCTTTTCTATCCTTTGAACGGTGGTTTTCTTTCCATATTTAAGTTGTTAGGGTCATCCGAACTATTTTTATGGCCTTCTCTGTCAACTCTGTTTTGACTCGTGACTGTGAAATTCAGTTTGTATTCCATGTGAATGATAGAAAGCGAGCTGACAAGTTTTTGTTGTGTAGTGGACTGGCTGGGACTCTGTTCCGTTGTTATCGGTGCCTCTGGTGACACCGTATATAAGCAGGACGAATTGTTCTTCATTACTATTTTGTGGTACTGTTCTGCCAATCTGATCAACAATCAGCTAATATATTAAGAGAACGCTAACTGTTCATAATTATCCAAGCCCTAACCTCCTAGCTAGTATATCGCATTCTGAATACTGAGAGACCGTGAGACCCAGACTGAGACTGAAATCTACTGCTAACTACATTTTTGTTATGACGACACCGACCGTCTAGGGGTAGGGAGGCCTCTTGTTTGCTTCGCCATTCTCAACGGAGTGACGATCTTCTTATAACAACGTCACTGAATCAATACGTCTATTTGGTCACAACTTGAGAACAGTCACTTGTTTTTCTTGTTTACTGTGATTCAAGACTAAACTCCCGACATTGCCATTAATCCTTTCTACAAGCAACCTTGGATAATAAAAGATGACTGCATCGGTCAACTACTATTATTCCCTTAATTCGTCCACATCTGTGTATTCTATTTTCACCTTTTTAAAAATGCTAGTGCTCTCATCGTCAATCATGTTCCTGCTGTTGTTCAGTATCAGGTGGGAATGTGTTACTTTCTTTTACTTGTACCTTATACTTCATGCTTGATTACTAGATACTAGTGTCTGCATCTGCGTCTCCGAAGTCCAAAGTTGCGAAGAATGCGAAGCCTGGAGCGTATCTGATTCTGTCTGTCACTGTGATCTCCCATTTTTCCTTTTCCCTTTCACGGTAGTACTCAATACTATAATGTATCTAGTATCTATATATCTCCCATTTGTTGATTGTTGTGTTGTAAATTGTGTTCATTGGATCATTCTAATGGCATTTAATAGTAACTGCGCAGTGCAGTAGTCATACACCAAATAAGGGCATCCCGCCCGCCAATTCAAAACCTGTAATCTTGGATAATTATCTTCATAATACATTGCTACAGTGTTTCTAGTTTGTGTGGAAACAAGCACCTGCGTCTGCACTTTTCTTATAAGTTGCGGTGTATGAAATAACGACAATTATCGGCCAATCCGCATCCGTTAATTCGTTTCGTTGCTTGGTTTCATGATAATTGCATATCGAAGACCGATTGGTGATGTATGATTAGATATTGGTGTATGGCTTCTGGTTTCCCGCTGTTGGTAGTTGCTACCTAGCTAGCTTAGAATTCGTTGTTTCCTTCCACATTAGCCCGTATTCTCGGGTCGATGGAAACGTTCCGTTTGGGAAATCCTTTGTATGCAAATTTCTCGACTATCTAGACTAGCTGGAGGAAAAATTTGCATACGAATGAGCTCCCAAACGGAACATTCCCGTCGACCCGAGAATACGGGCTATTGGCTGCATTTGTACGTTTACGTTGTCATTGTCATTGTCATATCCTTACCTTACTCTTCTTGCAAACTGACCTCTTACCTCTTTACTGCTCTTTGTGCCTTTTCTGTATTATTTGATAATTTCCAAATGCTTAAATTATATTGATATTGCTTCAAATCACTATCCCGCATCCCAGCTGTGTGCTGTGTTAGGTTAGGACAGGCTTTTAATTTTATTAACCCGTACTCGTAATCAGTGTTGTATTAGAGACAGAGAAAAGGGGATGTAATGTAGGGAAAATTCGTAGGACGTAGAGCGTATTGATAAGTAGCTACTTCGATTTGTGCGTGCTTTTTCGTCTGATCGGCTTCTGTCTGATCTTTTGGTCCTAATTCCTAATTAGTCCTTAATTCCTAATCTCTTGCTATTTGCCAGGGGTGAATGCTCCTTCGCGCGTTGTCAAGATCTCCCCGCCAATGGCTTCTTCTTCAACAATTCTCCTCAGCTTCTTGTTCATTTCATACAACTGAATCAATTCCATCCCAAGATAACGAGAAATATTCTAAACTAATGTTTAGACAATCGGCACGACAAACCAGGTTGGCGCCCCCTTTTTTTGTCATGACTAAGGCATTAATCATTACTTTGGGGTTATTGTTTTAATTTTTCAAAGCAGTCAAAGCAAAGCTTCATTGGACGGAGAGTTTGAGAGTTATAAGTAAGTTTAGTTTAGTAAGGTATCTGGTATCCAGGAATCCAAGTTATGTGTTCTGTTCTGTTTCGCTTTTGTATTGTGAGGTATGAGTTTCGCCGTTTCGCGTTGCACAACTTAGTGTTAAGTGTGGACATATTTGGCAACTTATCTTTTCTTCTGTTCTTCCTTGACATAGTGCGATTCCTCGAAAATGATTGATAACTGGCGACAAAGGCCAGGAAGCTCTATCAGTATAGCCTTTTGCGTAGGAGCACAGTGCATGCAGTCTCAGTTCAGTTGTTCAGACTGATATTTGGGGCTGCAGCTTTTAATGTGCCCTATGCCCTTACCTCTTCATTTCATTGATTAATAATAGTTTCCGTTCCCGATATAACGGATAAATTATTATTGTTTCTTTCTAATCCTTCTCTAGTCCTCTTCCTCTTATTTCTTATGTTCTCATGTAATCTTTAGTTTGTATGCTGTTGTACTGTTGTTGGTGTATGCTGTTATAGGTGTGATAGTGGTTTGAGAATTGCGGAGCAGAATGCTTGATGTGTGCGTTAATTTGAAATAATTTGCGTGATTTCCGGATTACTTTATTATGTTATAAATATTGCGCATCGCAAGCAATCAAATGTTTTCCTACCTCGGTTTGGTGTTTTACCCTAGCCTATCATTCTCTGCGCTGAGCCGCTGAGTTGGTAGGACTATCAGACGTCAGACTTTAACTTGTTGCGCGTGGAAGTTAAATAAAATATGATGTTCTTTTAATTCTTTAAATTGTCTTCGAGAGAAAATCGCTCACGATATGGGGATGCTTTTTTTGGCTGATTTGATCTTTTATCGGGCATTCCGGCATTCTAGGTATTGATGGAAATACGAAGTAGTGTTAATACGTTCTATAATCTTGATTATCTTTTGTAACATTTCTCATCCTCGTCCTCATCGTTTGATTTCGTTGTGCTTGTATAGGTGGTATGCTATACAATGCCGGCGATCGTTTTACTTGTCAATGTCACTAGACTTTGCATAATCCGACACGCTTGGTTGCATAGTCTCAGTGGTAGGTTGTTGGAGTTCGAGTTGGACTGGCGTCAGAGAGGGTGTTGATTTGATCCCTGTGTAATCTTTACTCTTGAGAGTATTATTTCCACTTCACTCACCGCCTTGCTCATCGTCAAGGTTTTCGGAACTTCGGAGTATTCTGCTATTCTTGAGTCAATATTCTGATAGTCGGCTATATGCGAACCTTCATCGGTGTCAGGATTTAGTGAGGCTATAAGAGTAATCTGTTCGTCGACGTGACAAGCTAGTAGATAGTGAAGCTATCTGTCTTCCTGCACGTACTTTGGTTTGTTAAATATCAATACTTCTATAATCCGTCAAGATTCCGGTTAGCGCATTTGAAGTTGAAGTGGAGGAACCTCCCAGGCGACCTAGAGGAGGAATAGGAATAATGGGTCTCAACCTCAAAGCACCGGAGCCCTGGACTCCACGCCAGTTGATTCTGGGAGCATGTGTGCTGATTGTTGTATTGTTCTTCTTGTTGTATATTCCAAGAAGAGGAGCGGACGCCATTGTCCCATCCGTGATGGAAAGCCTTATTTCAACTGAGAAAACCACGGTTCTTCCCTTGGAAGCCTCAACTGCGGTGCCAACAAAAGAGAAGAGCACATCGCATGTTACAGATTCTGCTCCTGAGGAGCTCCTAGTGGATCACACCACGTCGCATTCCACACTATATGATATTCTTGTTAATACTACAGAGGAGGTTCCTGTTACTGGGCTTACAACTGATTCTAATATTGAGGATTCGTCGACTATGCAGTACTATGCCAATACGACTGGGAGTATTTCAATCACGGAGGGCAGTAGGCCAAGCTCGCCTGACGAAACCGTTGTCGTTTCGCTGCTGAATGGCACTTATATGACGGATGATTCTTTGCAATCCACTAATATGCCTAACGAATTGAACGCAACAAACGAATTTAATGTGGTGAACGTAACGGAAGAAATTCATGTTGCGAACTACTCCGTTTCCGTTGTCGCAGAATCTAGTGATGGCGAATCAAACTATACGTCTGTTCCTTCAATTATTATTCTTCCGAGTAGGCACGAGGATTCTTCTTCTTCCGAAGAAAGCGATTCTGATTCTGAGTCAGAATCGCAATCGTCGTCGTCAGCTTCATCCTCGACAGATGATCAGACAAGGTTGCGATTGCAGTAAATATAATTGCCGTTTTTGGCCTTAAATGTATTCTTGTCCCAATCCAATTTTAATCCCCGCTCAACCCTTTACAAGCAATGTACAACAAACTCGTAAACTGGTCATCTGGGTGAGAAAATGTCTAGTTCTAGTGAAAAATCTGCATAGGAATGGTGTTCACCCGACCCGCTACCTCCTTTGTTCTAACCTTGTTCCTTGAGGTTCTTCCTACTTTCACCAATATGATAAATGATATTGCATATAGTTTGACGTTCACTGTTTCATACTAAGCCATTCAAACAAGTAAGTATTGCAGGTCGCTGACTACAGCCGCTCCTCTACGGGTCAACAACACGCCTTCTTCGCGATCAGCAATGTCGGGAGGAGATAGTAACGTTCAGTACACTACCGAGGAGCGTGGCTCGCTCTACTCGCTCGACTATAGGATCTACTTTAGTGGGTTTAGTTTGCTTATTTATAGCTAGTACTCTTTATACTTCGATGTTCCTGGCGATTCGGTGCCATATGAGATTTTTTGAATCGTACCACCTTGTATTATATTCTAAAAAATTACGTTTGCGTGTGCTTTATGGTTGTCAGCTTATTCTAATATCTAATAATTTGCAGAGGGTCCTCAGGGCTACATCTCCCCCTGGCACGACATTCCCCTGTACGCCGATGAGGCCAATCAGGTGTACAATATGATCGTCGAGATTCCTCGGTGGACGAGCGCCAAGATGGAGGTTTGCTCATTTATTTGATTCTTTTGGACTTTTTGTGCTTTAGAGCGTTAGCTTTGATCGTAGCTAATATCTGCATGTGCACTGAAATTCGGCTACCCTGTATAGCGGTTTATGTGGTCTCTGTCGCGTTCTACCGTGTAAGCATAATTCCGTAATTGAATTATTATGTACTGTACAGAGCAACTCGCAACGCAACTGTTGCCATTACAATAATTTGTAGTCTCCGTTGTAAGTGTTACTGGTAAAGATTTAGGAGATTGGTCGGTGATGCTTTGCTCTATGCAAAGCGAGACTCGAGACCACTTGACTTAGGATTTTATTCAATTGCAATTTTCAGATGGCCACCGCGGAGCCAATGAATCCTATCAAACAGGACGAGAAGAAGGGCGTGCCTCGTTTCGTGCATAATATCTTCCCCCATCACGGATACATCTGGAACTATGGAGCTCTACCTCAGGTAACGCGGCTATTTTAGTGCCGTGGTTTTTTTCGGCATTTCGGTAAGGAATAAAACTGAAGATGCATATTTTAACCCGCACTGAATTGAAATTTTTTTATTACATCATTCGGTAGCAAATTTTGCAAGGCAGAAATGTCATGCCGTGTGCGAAAACCTAGTCTGTATTTTTGTTTCAATTAATCAAATGAAATAACTGATGGCAGATGGCTAAGGAATGGTTTTCCAAAGCCACCCAGTCCATTGCTGTTATTAGTGGAATTTTGGAGGGAGAAATGCCATACTGTGAACTACAAAAATCTTAGCTAGGACTAGGCATCGTTAAAGCGAAATACCGGCCGGGTTTTGAAACGCATCGAGCACACCAGCATTCTCATGCAGCTTATGCAAATGACCATAAATTAGAATAAAAAATCGAGTAAATTAGCAGAAATAAGTAAGAACTCAGTTGTCTACGATGCGTTTCAAAACCGGCCGGTATTTCGCTTTAATGTCGAAATATAAAATGAGTAGGTTTTCAATGAAATTTTTTCTTTTCAGACTTGGGAGGATCCGAGCCACTCTGACAAGGACACTGGAGCAAGTGGAGACAACGATCCCATTGATGTGATTGAGATTGGATCCACGATTCAAGAGCGAGGAGCTGTCGTTCAGGTATTTTTAATTTTTTTTGTTTTGTTTTACAAACTACAAACTACATAATCGTTAACAATGAATTAAATGAGAAAATGCGACCGGTACACAGCGTTTACAACGCGAGAGTGCGAGAGTACTTACTTGGTAGGTAGGGGATAAATGTTGTAAGGAAAATTGAATAACTGTTCATTTTTATCCCCAGAAGTCATGCTGAGTCACAATTATATTGTAATTAAATTCCTTTTGTCTATTATGTGTGTTGCGTGGCTTAGTGTGTTGAAGTGAGCGGAGAATGTAAATGTTGAGTAGAAATTTAGCCCACTAAGCACTGTAATTTTCGACTATCTAAGCGACTCCAACTTACCCAAGCAATTTGTAGTATACCCTCTGATGTGTAGGTGAAAGTGGTGGGTACACTGGCGCTTATTGATGAGGGAGAGACTGACTGGAAGTTGGTGGCGATTGCTGTGAACGATCCACTCGCTGCAAAGATCAACAACATTTCGGATGTGGACGAGCACTTCCCCGGACTGCTCAAGGTTGGTTGCTCAGAGCCGTGTAGACCGGTTGTTTAGATGCTGGAAGCCTAACAGGCAAAGAAATGATAATAGAGAAATTTACCGGACACGGACACATGCTAGCGTATGCGCGGCCCGCTGTCATTTCTTCAGTGGATCCTCGGTGGAGCACCATTACGTTCGAATTTCCAGCAAGTGGTGCCCTTTTCGACATATTTATATTTACTCGGTATTTGCGTCAATTTGCTAGTTTTGGCTCGCGTACAATGCTACTATTCTACTGTATCTTTTAGGCCACTTACGATTGGTTCCGTACCTACAAGATTCCTGCCGGAAAGCCCGCCAACGAGTTTGCCTTCAACGGAGAATACAAGGGAGCTGAGTACGCTCACCAGGTAATTGTTTTCTCCACGATTGTGTATTGTGTTTATTTATAGAGTATTTATGTAACACTTTAAAATTCCACTATGTGAAACTGCGATAACCTGGATGCTACTTTCGCATGCGAAAGCGTAACATGAATATTATTTGTAGAGCTAGAAATAGTTTGTGTGTGATTCTGTGGTCGTGTTCACGTATCCTTTCTAATTTGTTTTTCTTAATCAATTAGTTGTCAATGTGTAGGTGATTGCTGAGACAAATCAGTTCTGGAAGGCTTTGATCAAGGAGCAGAACCCCAAGTTGAACACCGAAACTCATGTCGAAGGCGCTGCTCATCCCGCCGATCAGGCCAAGTGGGCTCAGGAGGTGGACTCGAAACCTATCAAGGTTAGTTCTAGTTCTAGTTAATGAAAATTCACTTTTTTCACTTTTCGTATTGAACTCCTTGCTTACCTTTCTGTTTAATTGTTGTATTACTTACCGTAATTCATTGCTAATTATTTGAACTCCCGCGCAGTCATTCCAGTTGCCTTTGCATTAATTCCATTACAAGTACAAGCCAGAAATATTGATGTTCCCAACCAATTTCTATTTCAACCTCAACCTATATTTCAGGCTGAGAATTCCACGCTGCCGATGGACATTGGAAAGTGGCACTTTATCCAAGGATGACTATCTACCCAGGCTCATTCCAAACTCTGAGAGGCCGAATTGATTACATTACAGTATTTGAGGTTTTCTTGTCGTATCCCGGTTGACATAGTACTGTACTATCCTATTTGATCCTTTTGTTACTGTCGTAAACTTTTAGGACTGCTAGGTTCTTTGTACGAACTTATAACAGAGAGACTACGTAGGCGTAAACGAAATAGTACTACTGTTCCCGTTATCACCCTTTTGTGACCTCGAGTTCTTATTTATTATTTCCTTGTTTTTTTTGGTAGTACTACATTTTGTTAGTTTTCTTTCTGAGAGTTGGATTGAGCTTGAATTATGTTTACATCATAATCGGTTATCGTAATAAGATTTGGCTTTTAAAGGCATTTCATGGTTGGCGTGGTGTTTTTGTCTATAAAAGGTTTGTGTCGTTATGGGTCAGAAGATTATTACAAAGTCAGGAATGTTTTGTGCAAAGCTGAAATACATTTGCCACATGTTTTCTAGTTGAAACCCCAGAGTGCAGCTCGAAGCGAAATACGTCTTGCCACAGGGGTTTCTGCTTGAAAACAGTGTGGCAAGATCAGTTCGAAGCGAAATACATCTTGCCACAGAGTTTTCTGCTTGAAAATAGTGTGGCAAGATCAGTTCGAAGCGAAATACATCTTGCCACAGAGTTTTCTGCTTGAAAATAGTGTGGCAAGATCAGTTTGGAGTGAAATACATCTTGCCACAGGGTTTTCTGCTTGAAAACAGTGTGGCAAGATCAGTTCGAAGCGAAATACATCTTGCCACAGGGTTTTCTGCTTCAAAACAGTGTGGCAAGATCAGTTCGAACCGAAATACATCTTGCCACAGGGTTTTCTGCTTGAAAACAGTGTGGCAAGATCAGTTCGAAGCGAAATACATCTTGCCACAGGGGGGTTTTCTGCTTGAACGCAGTGTGGCAAGATCACTTTGGAGTGAAATACGTCTTGCCACAGTGGTTTCTGCTTGAAAACAGTGTGGCAAGATCAGTTCGAAGCGAAATACATCTTGCCACAGGGGTTTCTGCTTGAAAACAGTGTGGCAAGATCAGTTCGAAGCGAAATACATCTTGCCACAGGGTTTTCTGCTTGAAAACAGTGTGGCAAGATCAGTTCGAAGCGAAATACATCTTGCCGCAGGGTTTTTTGCTTGAAAACACCGTGGCAAGATCAGTTCGAAGTGAAATACATATTGCCACGGGGGTTTCTGCCTGAAAACAGTGTGGCAAGATCAGTTCGAAGTGAAATACATATTGCCACAGGGTTTTCTGCGTGAAAACAGTGTGGCACGATCAGAACGAAGTGAAATGCATCTTGCCACAGGGTTTTCTGCGTGAAAACAGTGTGGCAAGACCAGTTCGAAGCGAAATACATCTTGCCACAGGGTTTTCTGCTTGAAAACAGTGTGGCAAGATCAGTTCGAAGCGAAATACATCTTGCCACAGGGTTTTCTGCTTGAAAACCGTGTGGCAAGATCAGTTTGGAGTGAAATACATCTTGCCACAGAGTTTTCTGCTTGACAGCAGTGTGGCAAGATCAGTTTGGAGTGATATACATCTTGCCACAGGGTTTTCTGCTTGAACGCAGTGTGGCAAGATCAGTTTGGAGTGAAATACATCTTGCCACAGGGTTTTCTGCTTGAACGCAGTGTGGCAAGATCAGTTTGGAGTTAAATACGTCTTGCCACAGGGTTTTCTGCTTGAAAACAGTGTGGCAAGATCAGTTCGAAGCGAAATACATCTTGCCACAGGGGTTTCTGCTTGAAAACAGTGTGGCAGGATCAGTTTGAAGTGAAATACATCTTGCCACAGGGTTTTCTGCTTGAAAACAGTGTGGCAAGATCAGTTCGAAGCGAAATACATCTTGCCACAGGGTTTTCTGCTTGACAGCAGTGTGGCAAGATCAGTTTGGAGTGAAATACATCTTGCCACAGGGGTTTTTGCTTGAAAACAGTGTGGCAAGATCAGTTCGAAGCGAAATACATCTTGCCGCAGGGTTTTATGCTTGAAAACAGCATGGCAAGATCAGTTTGAAGTGAAATACATCTTGCCCTGCTTGAGTATGCAACCTCCGTTTGGTCGCCGTACCTGAAAAGTGAGATTGACGCTATTGAAAAGGTACAGCGGCGTTTTACTAAACGTGTGCTTCGTAGAATTGACAGTGACTATTATAACTCGTTTTCCTATTCTGAACGTCTTGTTGTTTTTGGTCTCAAATCTCTCCATCATCGTAGAATTTTGTTCGATCTCATTGAATGTTTCAAAATTGTCCGAGGTTATAATGCACATCCGGTTTTGGCCAACATGTTTCAGGTGAATCACAGACCACGTCGAAATGGTAACTCTTTAACTCTTATTCAGGATTCTGTTAAACTTACCCAATCTCTGTTCTCGTTTAAGCACAGGGCCACTCGTTTGTGGAACCTACTTCCTGATAGTATTGTTCTTTCGAGTTCCGTTGATTCGTTTAAAACCCGCATTGACGAGCTTGATCTAATCGAGCTTTATGAAGTAGCAAATAGAAACATTCACCCTTAGTTATTCACATGTACCTTCATTCCTTTGTTGTACATAGTTTTTGTCGCTTGTTATATGCGCTTTGTTACTCTCATTGTTATTTGTTTTGTTGTTGTTGTTGTTGTTATATTATTATTGTCGTTTTTTTTGTCTTCCGCTTTACTTCGGTGTACACTGAATAAAGTATTCATATATATATATATATATATATATATATATATATATATATATATATATATTGCCACAGGGTTTTCTGCTTGAAAGCGGTGTGGCAAGATCAGTTCGAAGCTAAATACATCTTGCCACAGGGTTTTCTGCTTGAAAACAGTGTGGCAGAATCAGTTTGAAGTGAAATACATCTTGCCACGGGGTTTTCTGCTTGAAAACCGTGTGGCAAGATCAGTTTGGAGTGAAATACATCTTGCCACAGGGTTTTCTGCCTGAAAACAGTGTGGCAGAATCAGTTTGAAGTGAAATACATCTTGCCACAGGGTTTTCTGCTTGAAAACAGTGTGGCAAGATCAGTTTGGAGTGAAATACACCTTGCCACATAGGTTTCTGTGCCACAGGGTTTTCTGCTTCAAAACAGTGTGGCAGGATCAGTTTGAAGTGAAATACATCTTGCCACAGGGTTTTCTGCTTGAAAGCAGTGTGGCAAGATCAGTTCGAAGCTAAATACATCTTGCCACAGGGTTTTCTGCTTGAAAACAGTGTGGCAGAATCAGTTTGAAGTGAAATACATCTTGCCACAGGGTTTTCTGCTTGAAAACAGTGTGGCAAGATCAGTTTGGAGTGAAATACATCTTGCCACAGGGGTTTCTGCTTGAAAAAGTGTGGCAAGATTTGGAAAATACATCTGCCACAGGTTTTTCTGCTTGAAAACAGTGTGGCAGGATCAGTTTGAAGTGAAATACATCTTGCCACAGGGTTTTCTGCTTGAAAGCGGTGTGGCAAGAACAGTTCGAAGCTAAATACATCTTGCCACAGGGTTTTCTGCTTGAAAACAGTGTGGCAGAATCAGTTTGAAGTGAAATACATCTTGCCACAGGGTTTTCTGCTTGAAAACAGTGTGGCAAGATCCAGTTTGGAGTGAAATACATCTTGCCACAGGGTTTTCTGCTTCAAAACAGTGTGGCAGGATCAGTTTGAAGTGAAATACATCTTGCCACAGGGTTTTCTGCTTGAAAACAGTGTGGCAAGATCAGTTTGGAGTGAAATACATCTTGCCACAGGGTTTTCTGCTTGAAAACAGTGTGGCAAGATCAGTTTGGAGTGAAATACATCTTGCCACGGGGTTTTCTGCTTGAAAACAGTGTGGCAGGATCAGTTTGAAGTGAAATACATCTTGCCACAGGGTTTTCTGCTTGAAAGCGGTGTGGCAAGATCAGTTCGAAGCTAAATACATCTTGCCACAGGGTTTTCTGCTTGAAAACAGTGTGGCAGAATCAGTTTGAAGTGAAATACATCTTGCCACAGGGTTTTCTGCTTGAAAACACCGTGGCAAGATCAGTTCGAAGTGAAATACATCTTGCCACGGGGGTTTCTGCCTGAAAACAGTGTGGCAAGATCAGTTCGAAGCGAAATACATCTTGCCACAGGGTTTTCTGCGTGAAAACAGTGTGGCACGATCAGTTCGAAGTGATATACATCTTGCCACAGGGGTTTCTGCTTGAAAACAGTGTGGCAGGATCAGTTTGAAGTGAAATACATCTTGCCACAGGGTTTTCTGCTTGAAAACAGTGTGGCAAGATCAGTTTCGAAGCGAAATACATCTTGCCACAGGGTTTTTCTGCTTGACAGCAGTGTGGCAAGATCAGTTTGGAGTGAAATACATCTTGCCACAGGGGTTTTTGCTTGAAAACAGTGTGGCAAGATCAGTTCGAAGCGAAATACATCTTGCCGCTGGGTTTTCTGCTTGAAAACAGCATGGCAAGATCAGTTTGAAGTGAAATACATCTTGCCACAGGGTTTTCTGCTTGAAAGCGGTGTGGCAAGATCAGTTCGAAGCTAAATACATCTTGCCACAGGGTTTTCTGCTTGAAAACAGTGTGGCAGAATCAGTTTGAAGTGAAATACATCTTGCCACAGGGTTTTCTACTTGAAAACAGTGTGGCAAGATCAGTTTGGAGTGAAATACATCTTGCCACAGGGGTTTCTGCTTGAAAACAGTGTGGCAAGATCAGTTTGGAGTGAAATACATCTTGCCACAGGGTTTTCTGCTTGAAAACAGTGTGGCAGGATCAGTTTGAAGTGAAATACATCTTGCCACAGGGTTTTCTGCTTGAAAGCGGTGTGGCAAGATCAGTTCGAAGCTAAATACATCTTGCCACAGGGTTTTCTGCTTGAAAACAGTGTGGCAGAATCAGTTTGAAGTGAAATACATCTTGCCACAGGGTTTCTGCTTGAAAACAGTGTGGCAAGATCAGTTTGGAGTGAAATACATCTTGCCACAGGGTTTTCTGCTTCAAAACAGTGTGGCAGGATCAGTTTGAAGTGAAATACATCTTGCCACAGGGTTTTCTGCTTGAAAACAGTGTGGCAAGATCAGTTTGGAGTGAAATACATCTTGCCACAGGGGTTTCTGCTTGAAAACAGTGTGGCAAGATCAGTTTGGAGTGAAATACATCTTGCCACAGGGTTTTCTGCTTGAAAACAGTGTGGCAGGATCAGTTTGAAGTGAAATACATCTTGCCACAGGGTTTTCTGCTTGAAAGCGGTGTGGCAAGATCAGTTCGAAGCGAAATACATCTTGCCACAGGGTTTTCTGCTTGACAGCAGTGTGGCAAGATCAGTTTGGAGTGAAATACATCTTGCCACAGGGGTTTTTGCTTGAAAACAGTGTGGCAAGATCAGTTCGAAGCGAAATACATCTTGCCGCAGGGTTTTCTGCTTGAAAACAGCATGGCAAGATCAGTTTGAAGTGAAATACATCTTGCCACAGGGTTTTCTGCTTGACAGCAGTGTGGCAAGATCAGTTTGGAGTGAAATACATCTTGCCACAGGGTTTTCTGCTTGAAAACAGTGTGACAGAATCAGTTTGAAGTGAAATACATCTTGCCACAGGGTTTTCTGCTTGAAAACAGTGTGGCAAGATCAGTTTGGAGTGAAATACATCTTGCCACGGGGGTTTCTGCTTGAAAACAGTGTGGCAAGATCAGTTTGGAGTGAAATACATCTTGCCACAGGGTTTTCTGCTTCAAAACAGTGTGGCAGGATCAGTTTGAAGTGAAATACATCTTGCCACAGGGTTTTCTGCTTGAAAGCAGTGTGGCAGTTCGAAGATCAGTTCGAAGCTAAATACATCTTGCCACAGGCAAGATCAGTTCGAAGCTAAATACATCTTGCCACAGGGTTTTCTGCTTGAAAACAGTGTGGCAGAATCAGTTTGAAGTGAAATACATCTTGCCACAGGGTTTTCTGCTTGAAAACAGTGTGGCAAGATCAGTTTGGAGTGAAATACATCTTGCCACAGGGTTTTCTGCTTCAAAACAGTGTGGCAGGATCAGTTTGAAGTGAAATACATCTTGCCACAGGGTTTTCTGCTTGAAAACAGTGTGGCAAGATCAGTTTGGAGTGAAATACATCTTGCCACAGGATTTTCTGCTTGAAAACACCGTGGCAAGATCAGTTCGAAGTGAAATACATCTTGCCAGGGGGTTTCTGCCTGAAAACAGTGTGGCAAGATCAGTTCGAAGCGAAATACATCTTGCCACAGGGTTTTCTGCGTGAAAACAGTGTGGCACGATCAGTTCGAAGTGAAATGCATCTTGCCACAGGGTTTTCTGCTTGAAAACAGTGTGGCAAGATCAGTTCGAAGCGAAATACATCTTGCCACAGGGTTTTCTGCTTGAAAACCGTGTGGCAAGATCAGTTCGAAGCGAAATACATCTTGCCACAGGGTTTTCTGCTTGAAAACCGTGTGGCAAGATCAGTTTGGAGTGAAATACATCTTGCCACAGGGTTTTCTGCTTGACAGCAGTGTGGCAAGATCAGTTTGGAGTGATATACATCTTGCCACAGGGTTTTCTGCTTGAAAACAGTGTGGCAGGATCAGTTTGAAGTGAAATACATCTTGCCACACGGTTTTCTGCTTGAAAGCGGTGTGGCAAGATCAGTTCGAAGCGAAATACATCTTGCCACAGGGTTTTCTGCTTGAAAACAGTGTGGCAGGATCAGTTTGAAGTGAAATACATCTTGCCACAGGGTTTTCTGCATGAAAGCAGTGTGGCAAGATCAGTTTGGAGTGAAATATATCTTGCCACAGGGGTTTCTGCTTGAAAACAGTGTGGCAAGATCAGTTTGGAGTGAAATACATCTTGCCACAGGGTTTTCTGCTTGAAAACAGTGTGGCAGGATCAGTTTGAAGTGAAATACATCTTGCCACACTGTTTTCTGCTTGAAAGCGGTGTGGCAAGATCAGTTCGAAGCTAAATACATCTTGCCACAGGGTTTTCTGCTTGAAAACAGTGTGTCAGAATCAGCTTGAAGTGAAATACATCTTGCCACAGGGTTTTCTGCTTGAAAACAGTGTGGCAAGATCAGTTTGGAGTGAAATACATCTTGCCACAGGGGTTTCTGCTTGAAAACAGTGTGGCAAGATCAGTTTGGAGTGAAATACATCTTGCCACGCGGTTTTCTGCTTCAAAACAGTGTGGCAGGATCAGTTTGAAGTGAAATACATCTTGCCACAGGGTTTTCTGCTTGAAAGCAGTGTGGCAAGATCAGTTCGAAGCGAAATACATCTTGCCACAGGGGTTTCTGCTTGAAAACAGTGTGGCAGGATCAGTTTGGAGTGAAATACATCTTGCCACAGGGTTTTCTGCTTCAAAACAGTGTGGCAAGATCAGTTTGGAGTGAAATACATCTTGCCACAGGGTTTTCTGCGTGAAAACAGTGTGGCACGATCAGTTCGAAGTGAAATACATCTTGCCACAGGGTTTTCTGCTTGAAAACAGTGTGGCAAGATCAGTTCGAAGTGAAATGCATCTTGCCACAGGGTTTTCTGCTTGAAAACCGTGTGGCAAGATCAGTTTGGAGTGAAATACATCTTGCCACAGGGTTTTCTGCTTGACAGCAGTGTGGCAAGATCAGTTTGGAGTGATATACATCTTGCCACAGGGTTTTCTGCTTGAAAACCGTGTGGCAAGATCAGTTTGGAGTGAAATACATCTTGCCACAGGGTTTTCTGCTTGACAGCAGTGTGGCAAGATCAGTTTGGAGTGATATACATCTTGCCACAGGGTTTTCTGCTTGACAGCAGTGTGGCAAGATCAGTTTGGAGTGATATACATCTTGCCACAGGGGTTTCTGCTTGAAAACAGTGTGGCAGGATCAGTTTGAAGTGAAATACATCTTGCTACAGGGGTGTCTGCTTGAAAACAGTGTGGCAAGATCAGTTCGAAGCGAAATACATCTTGCCACAGGGTTTTCTGCTTGACAGCAGTGTGGCAAGATCAGTTCGAAGCTAAATACATCTTGCCACAGGGTTTTCTGCTTGAAAACAGTGTGGCAGAATCAGTTTGAAGTGAAATACATCTTGCCACGGGGTTTTCTGCTTGAAAACAGTGTGGCAAGATCAGTTTGGAGTGAAATACATCTTGCCACAGGGTTTTCTGCTTGAAAACAGTGTGGCAGAATCAGTTTGAAGTGAAATACATCTTGCCACAGGGTTTTCTGCTTGAAAACAGTGTGGCAAGATCAGTTTGGAGTGAAATACATCTTGCCACAGGGTTTTCTGCTTGAAAGCAGTGTGGCAAGATCAGTTTGAAGTGAAATGCATCTTGCCACAGGGTTTTCTGCTTGAAAGCAGTGTGGCAAGATCAGTTCGAAGCTAAATACATCTTGCCACACCACAGGGTTTTCTGCTTGAAAACAGTGTGGCAGAATCAGTTTGAAGTGAAATACATCTTGCCACAGGGTTTTCTGCTTGAAAACAGTGTGGCAAGATCAGTTTGGAGTGAAATACATCTTGCCACAGGGGTTTCTGCTTGAAAACAGTGTGGCAAGATCAGTTTGGAGTGAAATACATCTTGCCACAGGGTTTTCTGCTTGAAAACAGTGTGGCAGGATCAGTTTGAAGTGAAATACATCTTGCCACAGGGTTTTCTGCTTGAAAGCGGTGTGGCAAGATCAGTTCGAAGCTAAATACATCTTGCCACAGGGTTTTCTGCTTGAAAACAGTGTGGCAGAATCAGTTTGAAGTGAAATACATCTTGCCACAGGGTTTTCTGCTTGAAAACAGTGTGGCAAGATCAGTTTGGAGTGAAATACATCTTGCCACAGGGGTTTCTGCTTGAAAACAGTGTGGCAAGATCAGTTTGGAGTGAAATACATCTTGCCACAGGGTTTTCTGCTTGAAAACAGTGTGGCAGGATCAGTTTGAAGTGAAATACATCTTGCCACAGGGTTTTCTGCTTGAAAGCGGTGTGGCAAGATCAGTTTGGAGTGAAATACATCTTGCCACAGGGTTTTCTGCTTCAAAACAGTGTGGCAAGATCAGTTTGGAGTGAAATACATCTTGCCACAGGGTTTTCTGCTTGAAAACAGTGTGGCAAGATCAGTTTGGAGTGAAATACATCTTGCCACAGGGTTTTCTGCTTGAAAACAGTGTGGCAGGATCAGTTTGAAGTGAAATACATCTTGCCACAGGGGTTTGTGCTTGAAAACAGTGTGGCAAGATCAGTTTGGAGTGAAATACATCTTGCCACAGGGTTTTCTGCTTGAAAACAGTGTGGCAGGATCAGTTTGAAGTGAAATACATCTTGCCACAGGGTTTTCTGCTTGAAAGCGGTGTGGCAAGATCAGTTCGAAGCGAAATACATCTTGCCACAGGGTTTTCTGCTTGACAGCAGTGTGGCAAGATCAGTTTGGAGTGAAATACATCTTGCCACAGGGGTTTTTGCTTGAAAACAGTGTGGCAAGATCAGTTCGAAGCGAAATACATCTTGCCGCAGGGTTTTCTGCTTGAAAACAGCATGGCAAGATCAGTTTGAAGTGAAATACATCTTGCCACAGGGTTTTCTGCTTGAAAGCGGTGTGGCAAGATCAGTTCGAAGCTAAATACATCTTGCCACAGGGTTTTCTGCTTGAAAACAGTGTGGCAAGATCAGTTTGGAGTGAAATACATCTTGCCACAGGGGTTTCTGCTTCAAAACAGTCTGGCAATAAAAACGAACGAAAAGGAGTGAGTAAAAACATTTGATGATATTACTACGAGAACAATTGAAATAAATAGTTATTTTTGCGAAATAAAATATAATTGTAATGAAATAATACTGGAGTATATCAAGCGTGAGCTTGATAACCCGTTTCGGCCCCTTAGCCACAGACGGGATTTACAATTGCGGAGGGGCCATCATCAGTGTGATGCCGCAATTGGAATTATACACTAACTTAATAAAAAATAGAAATTGTATATTTATTGTAATAAGTAGGCTATTTTTTATTAAAAATAACATAATAGTGACATAGAAAGACTAGAAAGGGCATTAGAATAATGAAAGAGAGAATTCAAATACAATACTGTCGATAAAGAGGCGTGACTGTCATTGGTAGTCATAGTTAAGGAGGTCTTTGTCAGCGTAAGTTTTGATAAGAGTACGAGAGAGACATAGAGTGACAGACATGCATAGTGACATTAGTAGAGGTGAATGACCCACCCATACTACTTATGAATATAGAGGTTATTGATCCTGGTTAACCATATAGGAGGACTAAATAAATTGATAAGGGAAACGGATAGTGAAATAGTAGCATATTTTTTATCAATTTTATATTGAATGTAACCATTTTAGCATATGTTTTAAGGTAAGGTTATATTTGTGAGTAATGACGGGATATTTATTGAGCGTTTTGCTGATAGTACTCAAAATGATGTTTTTAGGGTACTTGTTAGATATAAGTTTGCAAACAAATTGTGCAACCTTGGATTTGAAGAAATCTATAGTAGATGTGCATCGATTAATTCTTATTATCTCGCCAATAATACAACTAATTTTGATTTTGCTACTAATACTACTGTCAAACATAGGGAACCGAATTACATTGAAGGTGTAATCGTCTGTCTTATTATACATATTAACGGTCCATATATCGTTAGTTCTTTTTAAGTATAAATCGAGGAAAGCTGCTTCTTTTGTGGAGGTATTTGCGGGTTCTAAAGTTAAGGAGTTGGGATATATATTACACACAGTGGAAAGAATATTATGATTC